>NC_069418.1:60104246-60133943 GCF_026875155.1 Cherax quadricarinatus | reverse complement strand
TCCCCCCCTTTTCTTTTTAACTTTTTAAAATTTCCCTCAAAATATTCTCGCCATCTCCTAATACCCCCCTCTCCCCATTACTAACCCCCCTACTTTTTTTTAAATGCAATCCATATTTTCCCAAAGTTTTCTTAACTTTTTTAACTCGCCCCAAAATTTTTTCGTTTTCATTAAAATTTTGCGTCCCTCTCCCACTTATCATCTGCTCCCCTTTTGCACTTCTCCCCACTTCTTACCTTTCTTTTCCTCTCCATATACTCTGCTCTTCTTATAAAACACTTCTGTTTTGAAAAAAACCTCTAAAAGCTAACTTTTTCTCTTTTATCACCCTTTACTTCATCATTCCCCCCAAATCACTCCTCTTTCCCCCTGCCCCCCCCCTCCTAAAACCACAAACTTCTGCCCCAAATTCTAATACTGCTTTTTTAAAAACATTCCAACCCTTTCCCCCCCCCATATCATCTTTGCACTACCCCACCTTTTCCCCAACAGTCGCCTTATCCCCCCCGAACCCTCCCCCCTTATTTTATAAACTTTCACCTCCTCTTACTTGTTGTTGCCACCTTCCCTCTTTTCCCATCTACCTTTTAAAAACTAAATAATGATCCGATTATCAGTTGCCCTCTATAAACATGTAATCCTGGACCCCTCCCCATAACCTTTACCCCAAAAAAATTTTTTTTTAACAAATATTTTATTCTGCTACATCATACTTGTATATTTACCCTTTTTTTCATAAAATATGTTTATTTTTAAAAAATCTTTTTTCACATGTCAATTAAAGGTCCCCTTTTACTTTTACCTGGCCCCCCAAATTTACTATACTCCCTCCATAACATTTTTACCCTTTGCATTGAAATCCCCAACCACCATTATCTCACATTTGATTCAAAACCCCCCACGCATTCACTAAAACTTTCCCCAAAATCTCTCCTTCCTCTACCTTTTTCTTTTCCAGGTGCATACACGCTTCTATAACCCACTTTTCAAACAATTTTTATTTTACTCCACATAATCCTTGAATTAATACATTTATAGCCCTCTTTTCCCGCCATAGTTATCCTTAACATTATTTTATCCCTTTTTAGCTTTTAACTCTATTTGAAACCCCTGACCTATCCCTTTGTTCCTCTCCCTTTAACTTGCCCACCCCTTCAGCTTTGTTTCACTTAAAGCCAGGATCCAGCATTTCTCTTTTTAAAAATCCTAATCATCTCTTTTCTTTTCTTTGACAAATCCCAAGCACATTCAGACTTCCCCCTTTACAATTTTTTTTTCATTTTTTTTAGTAAATCTTTACGGAAAAAGGGGTTTCTAGCCCCTTTTCCCCGGGTTTTTGTTGACTTTTTCCAAAACCCTGGCTTATGGAGGAAAGATTTTTTCCATTTTCCCCGGATATAAAAGGAAAGAATAAGACCAAGAACTATTAAAATAAAATCAAAAGAAAAAACAGTGAGGTGTATAAAAAAAAACGGACTGTTGTGTAGTGTGACCTGTGTAAGTGAAGTAGAAAGACTCCGTTCTTGCTTTTATGAGACGACAAAAAACAAAGCTTTTCCACCTAAAGGTTAAAACAATTTTGGCTTTTGTTTTACATTACTTGGAGGCGGTAGTCCCCTGGGGGGTTTCTGTCTCCAAACCTTCTACTACTACAACCCAGAGTTGTCAGTGTAAAAAAACTAAAAAACTGTTGTCCCTCTAACAGTGGCAGGCAAAAGTGGCATCACGAACTGCAGATTTTTATGGCGACTGCTTGAACCCTACAGCAATGAATCTTACAGTACTGGACTAGTGATTGTAGAACAGCTAGATCATGGATTCGGTCTGTGTGGGTTGAACTCTAGTTTCTGGGCCTATTGGAAGGGTTGATCACAAGCATTTGAATTTCTTAGGAGGTTGATCTCCAACTACTAGGCCTCCTGATGGTGTGGATCTCCAGCTTCTGGATATCTTGAAGTTTTTGGGCTATAGGAAAAGAAGGAAACAGGAATACATAACATAGCAGAAAGGGGAAGGGAGGATGAGAAAACTAAAACAGGAACAAACGAAAATGAACAACGGGAAGAAATTAGCCTAGAAGAAAGTGAACAAGAGAACTCAGATCACTTTGGAATGACCCAGAATCAATAAATATAGGTAGTCACAACAGTTGCAGTTACTATGCTAAAGGTATGTGCCTATATGGCAGAGATTGTTGGAATAAACACACCAGAAAATGTGTGAACATGTTGAGGAAGGAAAAGTGTCGTTTCAACAAAGAGTGCAGGTATTTCCATCCAGTAATGCAGATGACACCACATACGTCTTCTCTCACCCGAGCCCAGTCACGCTAGCCAATACTGTAAACACCGAATTACAGAAAATATCTACCTGGATGAGGACTAACAAACTTACACTAAACATTGACAAAACCTACTTCATTCAGTTTGGTAGCAGAGCTACAGATGTACCTCTTAACATAACGATAAACGGATCACCTATCACAAAGCTAACAGAGGGAAAATTCTTAGGAATCCACCTCGATAATAGACTCAAATTTCATACACATATACAACAAATTTCTAAGAAAATTTCCAAGACTATCGAAGATACGGTACTATGTTCCACAGTCAGCCCTCCTGGCCCTTTATCACTCTCTTATTTACCCCTATCTCACCTATGGAATTTGTGCATGGGGCTCAACAACAAACTAACCATCTCAGGACCACTAATTACCCAACAAAAGGCTGCAGTTAGAATGATAACAAATTCTCACTACAGGTAGCACACTCCACCAATATTCAAAAAACCTACTCACCATACAAGACATCCATACTTATTATTGCACTTATTACATACATAGAACACTAAACTCTGATATTAACCCTCCCCTCAAACATCTCCTTGCCAACCTCAACAGAACACATGACCATAATACAAGGCACAGATCACTCTTTGATGTTCCTCGTGTCCATCTCACGCTATGCAAAAACTCAATGCACATAAAAGGCCCTAAAATCTGGAATTCATTACCTGTAAATATAAAAGAAACACTACCTGTTTATAAATTCAAGTCTCTTCTCAAAGTTCACTTACTCACTCAAAACCAAACAAATACTGAATAACTAAACCATATAAATTTTATACCCTAAATGTTATTTCACTTTATTTTTCACACAAATTTTAAAAACAAATTTTTGGGTTTATTTTTTTTTAAAACACTCCCAACAAAAAATACCCCAATTTTTTATGAAAAAAACCGCAATGCATGAACCCAAAAAGGGCCCTGTTTTTTTAATACCCTTTGTTTTTATAGTTATCTGTTTCAATAATGTTTTTTAAATGATTCATTTTGCTTAGTTAATTTAATTTAAATTTTTTAACCCCACCCCGTAATGAAAATGATTTTATGTGGCTTTGGCATGTGTTTTCCCGGTTTTTTTTGTCCCTCTGTTTTTTGTATGCAAAAATTTTCCCAAAAAATAAATAAAAAATAAATAAATAAAAGCTTAAAACACAGTCCAGAGAATGTTATAAACCGAGTGCCCAGCCCATTTTTGAAAAAGGGAAAAGGGGGCGTACAGGGTTAGCGGAAAGGGAAAAATTGAACAGATTTTTTTTTTAGACAAAAAGGGGAAAAGATAAAACAAAGGAAGAGACAAAAAAAGGGGAATGGTACAGAGAAAACGGGGTTGGGCAGTAAAAAGGGGGGCTTCCCAAAACCGGGCATCAGACCGTAAAGGGCCAAATAAGCAAACAAACGCAAAGGGCCAGAACTGGGAAAAAACCAGGGGAAAATGAAACACCAGGGGCATCCCAGGTAGTACCCACAGGGGGTACAAATAAAAAAAAAAGCGGGGACAAAACACCCCATTTGGAAATTCCTGCTTATATTTGAACAAAAAAAAATTTAAAATCAAATAAAAAGGGAAAAATTTTTTAATTATGCGTGGGCTCCTAAAAGAAGCGAATGAAATTTTTGGGGAAAAATTTACAGAAAAAACATACAAGGGATGTTTTGGATGGAGAGATAAAGATAAAAAACTAAAAACATGTTAAATGTGATAGAATCAATAGGTAAAATTGGAGGGTAGGAAAAAAATTTTAAGGATACTTTTGTTGCACAGAATTTACTGAATTTTAGAATGATGTAGTAAAAAATTCTAGGTTTTTTAATTTGAAAGGGGGAAATTTTGGGAAATTTAACCCTAGTATAAAAACCCCCATCGGAAAAATGTGAGGAATTCACGGTTTCAGTTAAGTAAGATAGTTAGCTATCTGGATAGGCTAGAAAATCCTACCCCAAACATTTTACTCCTTGGAGTTTTTTAATCTCCCTCATGTAAAATGGAAGATGGCGAAAAGAAATTATTTTCCCAAAAATACCCCCCGGAAGCACCGGGCCCAACGGTACTTACCGGGGGAAAAAATGGGGTTTTTTGTGAAAATTACTTTTAAAACCCAAAAGGAAATTTGACCCCAATGGGAAAATTAAAAAATACCCTAAATTTTGATATTCACAAACAAGGGGAAAAGATCAGGGGAACAAACAGTTTCCAAAAATTTTTTACTCTGATCAAAAACTTCACGGGTTAAAAAACTAGTTTTTAACAACATTACGATTTTTTGGGAATTTTAACTCGGGTTGGGAAAAAACTCCCATCACAAAAGGGTTGGGAGAGGGATGTCAGAAAGGGTTTTAATTTAAAAACTATAGAAATTAAACTGGGAAAAAAAAAACCCAAAGAGCTTTCAGACTTTAACCCCTGGGAATCGGGACATGGGCACCTAAATCCCCACAGGGGCCTAGAAAAGGGGAAAAAGAAGAATACAAAATATGTATAAAAACCCTTGTCCCTTTGGGGAAAACCCCAGAGGAAAAATTCGATATGAGAGAGAGGGTAGGGGGATGGTCCCAAAAAGAAAAGGTTTTAGGGCCCAATTTTAAAAACAAAAAAAATAGGGCTACCCAGAGGAAAGTTAGACTTAGAAAGAGAGATCAGGGAATTTTAAGCAAAAATTAGGATGTCATATCTCACAGAAGAAGTAAAGTGGACCCCGGGTTTAAAAGATTTTTTTTCACTCCAGAAGTTTTTTGGGTTTTCCCGAAATTTGCCCCGAATTTGTTCCAAAAAGGAATTTTTGTGAAGTAGATTAGCCCATTTCAGCCCCCCAAACTTTACAGTAAAAATGCCTTCCCTTTTTTTACATTAAAAAATTTTGGTTTTTTCGGAGGTGATCGTTATGGGGGGCCCACTGTACAAAGGGGAACAAAATTTTTTCTATTCCTACAAAAAACCCAAAGCTAAAAAAATACCTGTAGAATTGGCCACTCGGAGGGGGGAAAATCGTAAAAAGGACGAGGAAGAAAAAAGGGAGTGAAATCCTAAAAGAACACTATGAGTTGGGGGTTCAGAAAACCCACAAAATGACGAAAGGGGTAAAAAAATGTAAAATTATTTTTCACTCAAAAGAAGGCAGAGCAGCCAAAAAAATTGACATTATTTCCCAAATCCCATGGGACTTCGAAAAAAAAAATGGAAAACTTTCCCCAACTCTCAGCACCGGGAAACCAGATTCATGGAATGCTTATTTATAAAGGGAAGTGCAAAGTACCATAGCAAACCCCTCGTATTTTTTGGGGGAAAGGTTTAAAGGTTTCTAGGTGAAATACCGGGGCCTTAAAAGTGCGGGACATAGTTCATTTGCTTTAAGGGAGGAAAGGAAAGAGCCCCTACTCCCCACATAAAAATTCGTCGAAAGGTGTTTGAGAGGGGCGGGTTAAAAATTTCATGGAGCAGCAAAACCCAACAAAAACCCCCCAAACCACATGGTTTTAGAGCGGACAATTTTTGGTCAAAAGTCTGAACCATTTTGGCAAAATTTTCGGAGGTTAAGGAAGAGCCCCAAAACGAAATTTGGGGGATTTAAAAAGATTTTGAAAGGGGGGTTTGAAAAAATGCAAACTGGGGGTGATTAAGCGAAACCAAATGAAGGCCTTTGGGAATTACGGGGAGGTGGGCAGAGGTTTTTTGGTTTCCTAACACACGGAACAAAAACCCAGTAGTAGGGGCGGGGAAGATCCAGCACAGCAAAGGCCAAAAGCTTCAGTCCCCCAAAGGCACTGCCCTGGCACTTGTTTTCCTCATCTCAATAGCAGACATAGAAAAAACACCCGGAACACTTTTGTTTTTTTATTTGCAGTTTGACATAAAAAAAAGCAGGGAATCCGTAGGGGAAAGGGGACACTGAAAAGTAAAGGAAGACAAAAACGGGGTTTTAGTGGGGTGGAGAAAAAACCCATGACTTTAAAAGGTGAAAAGTTCCAGCGCTTGGGTAGGGAAAAAGAAATGAAAAACTAAAAAAGGAGCCTATAAAAAAAACTCAAAGGGGTTTCATCAAATAGAACGAAAGGGAACCCCTCCCCTTTCTTTTAACCCTTTGACTTTTTTTTCAAAGTTAAATACGTCTTACGACCCCAATTTTTTTTTTGAAGTTTTTATCAAAAATTCTAGGGGCTTCAAATCAAGTGGGGAATGGGGGTGGGCCCCACAATGGGGAAAAGAATGGGTCTGGGTGGTCGTGTGCACCCCCGTAAAAAAAACCCTGCAGCAAAAACTTTACGAAAATGGAAAAAAAAACTTGATTTTTTTTTTTGGAATAAAACCCCGGACTTTGATGTGTTTTTTTTGTTTTTAGAAATTTTTCTTTGTTTTCGCGGTTCTGGTTTTTGGTGAAAAAAAGGGAAAACATATTACGAAACAGAGATTTTTTTCCATTATTTTTTACGATGAAAACGCCCTAAAAGGGGCCCTAAAAAGGTAGCGGAAATGTTTGATTTTTAACCTAATGTTAAAGGTGTAAATAAATAACACCCCCGTAAATACACGTAACGGGGAGTTTTAAAAAATTCTTTCACTAGGGGAAACGGGAATTATTTATACCATTTTTAAAAAAATGCATTTTGTCGCATAAACGGTAAATTTTGTATTTTTTTGTTTTTAAAAAAAAAAAATCAAAATTGGAAAGAAATTTAATAATATAAGAGGGGCCCTAGAGATGTGATAATAAAAAGAGAATATGTTTTTTAGTGCCTCGAATGTCTACCTTTTTTTATTCGGGCCCCATTTTTAAAATTTTCCCCCATCTTTTTTTTTGCATAAAAATTGGCCAAATTCCCCAATTTTGACCCCATTTTGGGAGCCCAAAATTTTTAAAGGGGGGTTTCTTGTACTAGTGATAGTTTTAAAATGGAGTTCTAAAGAAAAAATAGTTGATTTGGGGTTTCAATGGAAAAAGGGAAATTTGGGGTTTGGAAAATAGGGCTAAAAGCGGCGAAATCGCCGATACGCAATGTGCCGAGACCGTAACTTCGGGGGAGGGCCTAAATTTTCCCGAGTTTTCAAACCAAAAATTTTGTTTTTTTTGGTGTCTTTTCCCAAATTGGGGGAAAAGTTTCTTTTTCCCCAATTTTCAAAAGGGAAAAAATAATTTTTTTTTTTTTTTAAAAAATATTGGCGACTTTGAATGACAGTTTCAGAGGGGGGCCCTAAAAACAGTAAAAGGGGTTTAAAGACCTTAACAAGACAAAGTTCACGAACCCGGGGGAAAATGTGGGTGGGTATTGAAAACCCTTTTCAAAAAAGGAAATTTAATCCCGTGGTGAATTTTTCCAAATCGTTAGTGCCCCCTCATTAGAATATTGTCAGTGTTGATGGGCCCGTTCGGGGGCGGGGAAAAATATCGGGGGGGGAAAAATTACAGAGATCTTTTTTTACGGCTCACATGAGCCAGAAAAAGCACCAAAACTATGGGTTTTGCCTGAAAGGCTTGAAATTTTCTTTTGGAGCGGGGGAAAGAGAGAGGTTAATGATAATATAAGGAAAGGACTGAGGGTTGGTCCCAAATCTGCCCTCCCCAAAAACAAATATTTGAGTGAGAGTATGGGGGAAAAATGAAAAAATTAAAAAAAGGTGAGGGGGGGGGGTGCGGTGGGGCAAAAAGGGAACATTTTTAATAAAAAATTCTGAGGTCCCAGACTTTTAAACCCATTTAAACCAAAAGATACCCGAAACACGCTGGAACAAGTGTTGAAGCCTTCAAGAAGAAAAACTAGAAAAGTATCTTCACCAGGTGCCAGTTTAACCCGGTTGGATGGATATTGGGGCAGGGGCCTCCAGTAGAACAGCCTGGTTGTCCCGGAAGCACCAGACGAGCCTGGTCCCTGGCCCGGGCCCGAGAGTAGATATTACTCCCCGAAAATTTTTCAAAGGTTATCAAAGGCCCAAAAGGGAAGTGAGTTTTTAGTTGCCCTTTGGGGGTTTTGAGGTGCAGCTCCCATGAACCCCAAAAATCATGAAGTAAAGGGGGGCTGGGATTTTGGGTTTCCGTTTAAAAATCCCTTTTTAAATTATATAGTGACTTGTTATATTTTGATGAAAAAAAAATTTCCCCCTTTTGGTAGTGTTCAGTCTCAAAAAACCATTCTGACATTAAGTTGGTTGCTTTTTAAATCCAAATATACCAGCCAACCTTAAACCAAATAATTCCAAAACTCTTTATGAATGTTTTTGAGTTAAAGGTTTAATTTTTAAAAACAAAGTTAATCAGAATTTTTAAACAGTGACCGCATCCCCCATTTTTTACCCCAATTGGGAAAAAAACCAGATTTTGTTTCATCAATTAACTTGGGTTTCCCCTGAGTGAGGGAAACTTAGGGTTTTAGAGAAAAATGCTTTCAGGGAGATTTTAAAGAGAGGGTCCAAAAACTCCCAAATTTTTTTTTTTTTTTCCCGTGAGATTCCCTTATTTTAAAAATTTAAGAATTTTAAAAAAACTTTAAAAAAAATGAAAAAACTTATAAAGAGATGGAAAAAAACAAAAATTTTTAAACCAGGGGGCCCCTAAAAAGGCAGCAAACAAAAAACAATTTTTTTTTTTTTAAAGTATTTTAAAAAATCATGAGCGGGGGAGATGGGAAAAAAAGCGACTAATAGGAAAGTGAGCAAAAAAGGAAACCCGAAGTCAAAACATAAAATTTATTTTAAGCCTAAAACCCGAGGTAATTAAAGCGGGAAACCCTTTTTGTGGTTTAAAGAAGAAGGACAAGGTGGACGTGGAAAGTTTGAGGATCCTTCCCCCCAAATTATAGTTAAAAAGGGGGGAAAAATTAAGGAAGGGAAACCCGGGGGTCCAAAAAAGTTCATTTTCAAAAAAAAAACCTGAATAAATGAAAATGTTCAAATTGTAGTAAAGTTTCTTTTTCAAAGTAAGAAAGGGATTTCCGGTTAGAGTCAAGAAACCAGAACGGGGTAAATTTAAAAAAACCAGACCGTAAACATGTTCAAAAACCCAAAATCCCTTTTCCAAACTTTAGGAAACTAAAAAATGTCAGTATAAAAATTACTCATGTTTTACAAAAAATTGCAGAGGGTGTTAAAAATGTTTTTTTCCCAGCCCCCACATTTTTTTTACCCATTTACATTATAAAGGATTAGTTGTTTAAAATTTTTATATACTAGCCCTTTTTTATACAAATAAAATTTTTTTTTCTACTAAGAATAAAAGAGAAAATTTTTTTTTCTAAAAAAGTTTAAATTTGCAAAAAGAAAAAAAACCTTGGCAGCCCCCTTTCCCCCATTCCCTTCAAAACCCCCCTTGCACGCTCCATCCCTGGTTTGGGCCACCCCCACCATCCCCAAAAATTAAAAGAAAATTTTAAGTGCTAACTCGACCCTTTTTCTTGAAGGTTCTTGGGGAAATTCTTTGTAGCTTTTTCAGCCCCATTTTTCCCTAAAAAAAAAAAAAAAAACCCAATTGCATCAAAACCCAAAAATTTTTAAAAAATTTAAATTTTATATTTTTCCTACTATATATTACTACTACTTTTTTACTAAATATTACTATTTCTATACTATTTTATACTTTAAACTATTTTCTAAAAAATATCCCCTTTTACTACTATTTTTATACCCCCCCATTATAATCCCACTATTATACCCACTTCTTTTTACTACAAATTTTACTACTATATTAAATACTACTATTACTACTATTACTAACCTATTACTATACTATTATTACTATACTACTTTTACTACTTTTTCTTTTTTACTATTTCCCACTATATACTATTATTTATATATCTTATACTATTACTATACTATCATACTACTAATTTTTAAAAAACTCTACTATTTTACTTTTATTTTACTTTTACTGTATTATACTATTATTAATTTTTATACTCTAATTTTTACTACTATACTATTAATACACATTTTTTTTTACCCACCAACTTTACTATACTTTTATTACTACTACTACTATTACTAAAATACTATTACTTTACTAAATACTTCTACCCACTATTATATTACTACTACTACTACTACTACTACTATTACTACTACTATTATACTATACTACTATACTTTCTTCTATACTTTAATTTTTACAAATATTTTTTCTACTACTTTAAATAATTTATAAAAAAAAATTATTTTAGTTATTATTAGTAGCAGAAAAAGAAATTAAAAAACAATGTTTTAAAAACAATTTTTTAAAATCCATTCCCAATTTTTTAGTTTCATATTGTTCCCGAGAATGGGAGTCCCAAATTTTTCTCCAAGCCCAAAAGGGTTTGGCCACTTCCCCAAAAAATTTTTTCCAAGGTTTGGGTGGTTTTTTACAAAAAGTGGCCCTAACCCAAGGGAAAGGGATGTGCCTGGGCGCCACTTGAAGGGGGGAAGGGGCGCCACTGGTTGTTTTATTAAAGTCAGCCCCGTGGAAACAGGGGGCTGGGAACCAGGTGTTATTTCTGGCTTTCACAAAACTGAATCCGAACCACAGCCCCGGTTTGGGCGGTTTTGCATAAGGGGCCTGCCCGGGGCCCCCTGATGACAGCCTAGGGTCTACTGGTAATTTTTCCCCCCTTTTTATACTGGGAGGGGTATAAAAGTTTGGGGCCCAGACACCCATTGTTTTTCCAGTGTATTATGGTGCCCCCTTTTTTTATTGGGGGAATGTTGGGGATCTCCCGCAGTTTTTTTTTTTCATAGGGGAGTGATTTTTATTTTATCAATACCCACGTATCTATTTTTTGTTTGGGGGAAAAGCAGAAACACACCTAAAGCCGATAATACCAACAAAAACCCCGCAGTAAGAATAATCACTAAACCCACCCCTGGCAACACTCCCCCCCCCCCTTTTTATAATCAAAACTTTCCCTTTCTACATCCACACTTATACGTGCAACTACATCTAAAAACCTTAAATTCAATTTTAACTTGACCTAAAATGCTTTCTTGATAGTGGACAGAACCCCAGCATAACACCAGATAAAAACATCTCTATACATTCCCCCGTGTTCGACAAACCTTTACAAAAATTCAATGTATGTCGAGGCCCAAAAATTGGGAACCCCCTCCCAAAAAACCTAGATGAGACAAATATCCCCTTTCAAAACTACCATTAAAAAATACTTTTCTCCCTGATAACCCGTCAAATAACCCCAAAAAAACCCACCTGGTGGTTCAACTTACACTCACTCACCCATTTGCCCATAAACAGAAATTAATCTCAATCTTAAAAAACAAATTCCATCTGTCATAAGTGGCCGTGATACTCCCAATACTGAAATATTTTTTTTGCCAAAACAAAAGCATCACATTGCTAAACTCACAACCGTATTTATCAATTTGCTAATACCAATTACCTCATAAATTTTAAAATTTTTAAATTTTTAAATTTTTCTAAGCGCCCCAAAAAACTAGCCCTGCTGGTTTCTAGTGGTACCCTGTAATTATTTATTTTACTACTGAAAAACACAATAAACCAAAAATTTTGAAATCAGCATTGTAACCTTAAGAATAAACTTTTAATTTGATTTGAATTTTAATTTGAATTGAAATTCCGGGAAAACGATCAAGGGCCTTCAAAAAATTCCCAGCAAAATTTGGGGCCTTTTTTGTTTTATTTTTCCCTAAAAATACTTTGTTATTCGCTAGGTCAAATTTTTTCCCGCCTTTTAAGGGGAAGTTAGGGTACCAAATTTAAACCTAAGAAAAAAGTGATTTGAAGAGAAACTATGGGCTTGGTGTCCTGTTTTTAAGATTTCATTAAAATCCTTTTCCCTTTCCTAGTAATTGGGATACATTGTTGTGGGTTTTGGGAAAGGGGATCCTCTGCATTATAATTAGGCCATTCCATTACTTTTTGCTCTATTTAAGTTAAATTTTTCGATACCCAATACAGTTTTAATTTTTTCAAGTTTTCCACTCTGTGTGTTGAATTTCTCTTTATTAAACTTCTATTGTTTTGGTGGTCCATTTGAAGTTTGGTTTTTTGTCCATTGGGGTCGTGCGGTGTCTTTAATGGAGGTCACTGCATGGTAAACCCAGTGTCATCCACAATGGAAGCAGGGCTAGGCTTACATCCTGTCTATGTCAGAATGAGGATAAAAATGAATGGGAGCAAGCTTACCTTGGGCACAGAGCTTTTACTGTACTGCCCCCGACTTTACTCTGTTTACTATTATTTTGTTTTATTGTCAGAAGTTAAAATCCATCTACCAATTTTCCCATTAATACTTTTATATGCATTCTGTGCGCTATTACACCATGGGCACACTTTTCGAAAACTTTTGCAAAAATCTGTGTTATAAATCTGTATTTTTTTATCCTCTACCATCAGGATTGTTAGAATTTATAGTTGGGACAAGAAGAGCGCTTGTCTAAACCTGTGTTGCCCCCGGGTTGTGTAAGTGGGGATCTAGGGGCTGGCCAAATGATAAAAAAAAAAGCAAACAAGCACGAAAGAAAAGCCCCCAAAGGGTGGAAAGTGTGTGTGGGTGTGTTGAGTGTGTGTGGGTGTGTTGTATGTGTGTGTGGTGTGTGTGAGTATGTGTGTGTGTGTGTGTGTGTGTGTGTATGAGTGAGTGTGAGTGTTGTATGGGTTTGTGTGTGTGTGTGTGGTTTGTGTGTGTGTGTGGTGTGTGTGTGTGTGGGTGCTGTGTGTGTGTGTGTGTGTGTGTGTGTGTTGTGTGTGTTTGTGTGTGTATGTGTGTGTGTGTGTGTGTGTGTGTGTGTGTTTCTTGTGGGTGTGTGTGTGTGTGTGTGTGTGTGTGTGTGTGGTGTGTGTGTGTGTGTGTGTGTTGTGTCTGAATTTGTATGTGTGGGTGTGTGTATCAACAATCATATTTGCCAATGATCACTACAGTTGTGACCGGGTGTGGGAATGTTGTGAAATTGCTCTTTCCACTATAATTTATTCATGATTGTATAGCATGTATAAACGTAAGTAACCATTCTTACAGGATTACATTACCTTTTGGTAACTTGTGAGTTCATTATACTCTGTACTAGTTCCGATCACAAACTTTGGGTGCCCAGTCCCTGACCATTACGTTACCTCTGTAATCTGTAAATACCTTTTAACTTGTTTGATTGTGACTAGACCTACCTGGCGTTCATTACCCTTTGAAAATTGTGAGTTTCATTACCTTTGTTAAATTGTGAAATTCAGACCTCTGTAACGTGTCTCAGCTATAAAACTTTGGTGTCCAGTCCCTGGACAATTATGTACCTCTGTAACCTTTTGACTACACGCCCACAGGATGGGTTTGGGGTGCATTATTAAACATATTAAACTACTAACTCTCTGCTACAAGGCAGTGTGTTTGTCAATTGTGTTATGATATTTTAATTATATATCTTGTATATGCCAAGCAATCATGACACCAGTAGCCATTCCAGTGCTGCTGGGAATGTGGCACCAAAGAGGTATAAGCACTTAAGTCTTAGAATTAACCAAGATATTAGACAAGAGGATAACCTGTAGTAGCCTTAATTGAAGTGTTACTTTGTACCACAGAATAAGAGGTTACATGAGTTTGTGTGACTGACTGACTTGCTAAAAGTGACTTGACTGACTTATGAATGACTTGACTGACTTATTGAGTGGCTTCTTGACTTACTGAGTGACTTAACTGACTTTACTGAGTGGATTGGACTGAGTGGACCTTACTGAATGACTTGACTTACTGTGTGACATGTCTTACTGAATGGACTTGGGACTGAACTTATACCGAAATGATTGACTGACTTACTTGAATTGACTTGATTGATTCTGAGTGACTTGATGATTACTGAGTGACTTGAAGGACTTACTGAATGACTTGACTGATTTCTGAGTGGCGTGACTGACTTATGAGAGGACTTGATTGAGTGATCTGAATGACCTGGACTGATTGACGATGACTTGATGACTTAGAGTGATAGACTGATTTACTGTGTGACTTGACTGACATACTGAATGACTTGACTGCATATTGAGGTGATTTACTGAATGACTTTACTGAATGACTTGACTGACTTACTGAGTGACTTGACTGATTTAATGAATAACTTGACTGAACTTACTGAGTGCTTGACTGACTGGAATGACTTTGACTTTATTAAGTGATTGAATGATTACTGAATGAATTGACTGACTTACGGAACGACTTGACTGGCTTACGAGTGAACTTGGACTGACTTACTGAGTGATGACTGGATTTATGAAAAGATTGACTAGACTTACTGAATGACCTTGACTCTGACTTACTGAGTGCTATACTGAATGACTTTCTGAAGGACTGACTGTACTGAGTGACCTAGACT
This sequence comes from Cherax quadricarinatus, assembly GCF_026875155.1. Lineage (NCBI taxonomy): Eukaryota > Metazoa > Arthropoda > Malacostraca > Decapoda > Parastacidae > Cherax > Cherax quadricarinatus. The sequence continues at coordinate 60,119,304 of NC_069418.1, read as the reverse complement.
GACTTTACAGCATGACTTGACAGATGTCTGAAGTGACTGATGACTTACTGAATGACTTGACTGACTTATTGAGTGACGTGGACTTACTGAGTGACCTAACTGGGACATACTGGTGACTTGGCTGACTTACTGAGTGACTTGACTGATTTACTGAGTGACGTGGACTGACTTACTGAAGACTTGACTGATTATTGAGTGACTGATTACTGAGTGACCTAAATCTGACATACTGAGTGACGACTGGACTTATGAGGGACTTGACGATTACTGAATTTGACTTGACGAGTATGAATGACTTGACTGACTTACTGAATGGACTTGACTGACTTGTGAGTGATCTTGACTGATTACTGAGTGTACTTGACTGACTTCTGAAGACTTGACTGTATTACCAGATGGCATGTTGACTTACTGAAATGACTTAATGGAAACTTACTGAGTGATTGAACTGACTTATGAATGACTTGATTGACTTACTGAAGACTTGACGACTACTGCGTGACTTGACTGATTTACTGAATGACTTGACGTACTGTGTGACCTGACTTACTGAATGAGGTGACTGACTAGCTGAATGGACTGGACTGACTTACTGAGTGACTGACTGATCTTTACTGGTGCTTTGAACTGACTTACTGAGGACTTGACTGACTTACTGAATGACTTGACTGGACTTTTTAATAAACAGATGGCTTGACTGACTTACTGAATGACTTATTGACTTACTGTGTGACTTTGGATTGACTTACTGAATGACTTGATTGACTTATTGAAAGACTTGACTGACTTACTGAGTGACATGATGATTATTGAGAGTGACTTGACTGACTGTTGAATTGACTTGATTACTGGATTGACTTGTCAATGACTTACTGAATGACTTGGCTGACTGACTGAGTTCCTGACTGACTTACTGAATGATTGGACTGACTTATGAGTGATTGACTGCATTACTGGTGACCTTTAATAATACAGTGGGGCCAGGTAACGATATTTTTTCACTTCAAGAGTATGTTCAGGTGCAGTACTGACCGAATTTGTTCATAAGGAAATTGTGAAGTAGATTAGTCATTTCAAAGTCCCCCACAAACATACACCACAAACGACTTACTAAATTCCACTTACATAAATTGGTCGGCATTCGGATTAAAATCGTAATGCGGGGTCCATGTATTATTTATTATTATTGCTGAGAAGAAAAAGAGTTGATTTCATCGGAATTAATGCATGAATTCCAGTAAGAAATATGCGAGGTGTCCAGGCTTTTGGGTTGAGAGGGAAGAGCGGAGGGGGGCGGGGAAGCTGGCTCTTAACTCAAATGTTGACTGTAACTCAGAGGAAAGAATCGACCCAGGATGGTGTATCTCAAAAAACTCGTAGTTGGGCAATCGTTAAGTCAAGGTTCCACTATTAAGCTGAAAAGTTTTAAAAATATATATTTATCTAGATGTCAAGTAACTCAGAAAAGAAATACAATAAACCAGATAGATAAGTTTCGATGCTCTGCGATCCGAGAAAGGTATCCATATGGTATAACCAAGCTCCTGTAACGTCAAAGCAAACAAAAGACTTTTTCCATGTGAGGCAAAAGTTTATAATGCAGTTTAAATATTAGCACTTGAAGTCTTAAACCCTTCAGGGTCCCAAGGCCAAAATCTGAAGTGGTGCTCAGTGTCAAGAAATTTTGAAAAATAAAAAATAATTTTTTCTTACAGAATTAAAGAGCATATTTTTGTGAAGGTTAATAAGACAAAAAAAAAAAATATTTAGTGATCAAAGAAACTAATTTCCGCAAGAATCAAGTGCTCGAATCAGCACTGATCGTGTTTCGGATACAATTAAACAAAACAGCGGCAGCTTCACCATCTCCGAAGTCTTAGCTAGACATCTCAAGGAAAACAGTAAATCTGCCATCACTTAGTCTTCCTGTTTATACCCAAAGCACAGTGTGTGAACACTGAAACAGCTGCCTCATTCCAGTTTATATTTGTCCAACATATTTTATGTTACCCAAGTAATAGCTTTTATATCCTTTTACTCATGTAGAATTAATTGCTCTTCCATAGTGTTTTATCTGTGTTTTGTCTTACCACTACTACTACTACTACTAATACCAAATAGTGAACATCGAATGGTTTACATCACTAGTATTCTCCTCACTCTAAAGCCTTTATATACCCTCTGTGTCAATGTATTGTTTGTAATGGCTTGATAAAGCTCTGGAGAGCGAAACGTTGCAACTATAATGTCACATTAGTTGCATTGGTCCTTTTTACTTTTACAACTTAGGCAAATATCAATTACCAGTTGCTATCCAACTACTTCGAGAAACTCGTGCCGGCGACTATATGCATTTTTATAACGGCACAAAACATACTCAACCCATGCCAATTTGGATTCAGGAAAAATAAAGCACTAATGGGATGCATCATAAAATGTAGATCTGATATACACAGCATTGGAAAATAAGGAATATCAATAGGGAATTTTTTCTGACCTAAGAAAAGCTTTTTGACACCGTAGACCACGGCATCCTATCCACAAACTTGACCATTAGGTATATATAGAGGCCATGCGCTTGCATATTTTCAATTCTTTACTCCTTACTAATAGGTATCCGTATGTCAACATTAAAGACACAGCTATCAACAACATGGCCACTTTATACTGGAAGAGTTCGGAGTGGGAAGTCAGTGTCTTGGGTCCCTGCTCGCTCATATACAATCAATGATATTCCAGCAATATCCCAACACCGAAGCCCCCATTCTCTTTGCTGACGACACGACTTCGTCTCATCTCTCACCTGAATCTTCGCCCAACCTCAACACCATTTTGTTAACGGGAGCTGATTATTCTATCGATTTGGATGACAGCCAAAAACTTACGCTTAACTAACCATGACAAAACCTACTAGTATATTATGTTGGTTTAGCAGAGAGGCAGTTGGCTAAAATATTATTAAAATTAAAGATCGACAAAACTCTAATTACCGACATTATGAGGGCAAATTCCTATGCCTAGTTTACCCGACAACAACTGGTATTTCAGCAACTAATATCAAAAATTCATACCAAAAAAGTATCCAAAACGGTTGGGATCCTCTCCAAGATACGATACTACGTGGCCCCAAAATGCCCTTCTCACATATACCACTACTTCTTTATCAATACCTCACGTATATGCTATTTTGTGCTTGGGGATCGACTGCAGCAACACACCCTAAGCCGTAATAACCCAACAAAAAGCCGCAGTAAGGAATAAATCACTAATCACCCCTGCATACACTCCCCCCCCCACTCTTCATAGATTCTAAACTTACTCCCGGTTCAGTACATCCACACATACTACTGTGCAATCTACATCTACATAACCTTAAATTCAAATATAACCTTGACCTAAAAGGTTTTTTTTTTTTTATTTTGGGGCTTTCTTTGATTAGTTGTGACAGAAACCCACTGGAATAACAACAAGATACAAATCATCTCTATGACACATTCACTGTGTTCGACCTAAACCTTTACAAAAAATTCATGTTATGTCTGTGGCCCTAAATTCTGGAACACCCTACCTGAAAACTCGAGGAACTGCAGACACATCATCACCTTCTAAACTAACATTAGAATAATTTATCTCCCTGATTACACCCCGGCAATAGCTACACCAAACAACACCTGGTGGTTCACACTACACTCACTCACCCTTTGACCATAAACAGAAATATTAATCTCAATCTTAAAATAAACGAATCCTATCTAGTCTAAGATGGCCTGTGATACTCACATACTGAAACAATGTAAGGTGGCCACACAAAAAAAGCAGTCACAATTGCTAAATCACAAACCGTATTTAGTCACTTCGCCTAATACCAAACTTACCTCATAAATTTGTATTATTTTAAATTTTAAGAATTATCTAAGTCTGCCGAAATGCCTAGCCATGCTAGGTGTACTTAAGTTGGTACACTCTTTTAATTATTATATTACACATGCAAACACACAATAACCAAATTCTGTAAACTCAGCATTGTAATCCTTATTAGAATAAACTTTGAAATTTGAATTTGAATTTGAATTTGAATCAGCATTCAAGGGAATACAGATCAAGGGCGTTTCAAACATTCACAGCAATTTAGGTGCTTATTTGTACTTTGTGTGCATTAAACGTACGTTTGTATATTCGCTCGGTCAGCCAATTGTGCCTGCTTGAAGGGGGAAGTTAGGGTACAGCGTATTCTAGCCTAGAGAGATTAAGTGATTTGAGAGAATCATCAGGGCTGGAGTTCCCTTAGTTTTTGAAGATTCTCATTAAAACATCCTATCATTTTTCTAGTAGATGTGGTAGATACATTGTTGTGGTCTTGGAAGGTGAGATTCCTTGACATTATAACCTTCCAAGGGCCATTCACATTACTTTTCGTCTATTGCCATAGTTAGAATTTGTTAGGTATACCCTAATTACAGTTTTAATTTCTTCAAGTTTTCCACATCTGTGTAGTTGAAATTTTCTCTTCATTAAACTTCATATTTGTTTTGCGTGGTCCATTTGAAGATTTCTGGTTTTGTCACTTGGAGTCGCATGCGGTTGTCTTCAATGGAGGTCACTGTCATGGTAATCGGGAGTGTCATCCACAATGGAAGACAGGAGCTATGGCTTACATCTCTGTCTATGTCAGATATGAGGGATGAAGCATAGATGGGAGCAAAAGTACTGTACCTCTGTGGCACAGGAGTCTTTTCACTGTAGCTGCCTCAGGACTTTACTCTGTTTACTATACTCTTTGTGTTTCTACTTGTCAGGAAGTTATAAATCCATATACAACTTTTCCTTTAATACTTTATCATGCATTTGTGCGCTATTACACCATGGTCACACTTGTCGAATGCTTTTGCAAAGTTGTGTATACTACATCTGTATATTTGTTTATCCTCTACAGGCATTCAGGAGTTGTCATAGTAATCTAGTAGTTGGGACAGCAAGAGCGACTTGCTCTAAACTTGTGTTGCCTGGGTTGTGTAACTGATGGGGTTCCGGTGGATGGCCAAATGGACTAAAAAAAATGCAACAAGCCCGAAAGAACTGCCCCAAAGGATGGAACTGGATTACTGCTTACAGCTGTGCATCAGCTGTGCCAACTAGCATTAGCAATCTGATTATTACGTACGTATTATGCATTATTATTATTATTATTATTATTAATTTTAGGGAACTGAAGCTCAAATCAATTATTTAGAATAATAATTATTATTATTATTATTATTAATTTAGGGCTGAAGCTGATAATTTTAATAATAATAATAATATCTTATTAGTAGGATTATATTATTTTAATTATTGTTATTAATTTAGGGAAATCTGAAGCTCTATCATTTTATTATGGTTGGGAGAACTTATTCGAGTCGAGAAAAGTCCCAACGGGGAAATAACACACCGTTCGTGGGCCTTACACCCACCAAAAACACAAACACACTCCACCGGTTGGCAGAGGTGGATGGAAGGTATATTAATTTATAGATTTCCCTTCAGGGAAGAAGTAGGTAGTTTATACTGTTAGTACGCTAATTTAGGATTATTGAGGCAACTGTAGATAATAATAATAATGTAGACCTAAGACTTAACACTTAGGTAGTAATGGCGATAATGTAGAGGCAAACACTAAGGTTATGATAGAGGGAGACCTGGCAGCCCAAGTACGAATGCTGGGGCACGGATTCGAGACCAGCCGTGCTTTATTCTAGGACTAGACACCATCTGGACAAACCCGTGTCAGTGATCAAAAAGATGGTGCCCCCTCGTGTCTTCACATATGAGACCTGGGGAAAATCTGGTGGAGGCACCTCGAAGCACATAGAGGACCTCCTCAGTTCAGGCCCATACAGCTAGACAGAACCTCCACTTTTTCTTGGATTTCTGGCCAGTGTCTGGGGAAAACTGTGAAGTGAGTATTGTGCTGGTGGCCTTTGTGCAGCCGGCAGTTCATGACCAGTACGTGATTTTTGTCTCTTGTCTACCTAGAAGTACTGTCCGTTTCTGCATAGTTATACTGGGGATACACACCCTATTGGGATACAAGAATTTATGAGGTGCAGGCAGGTCACTAATATCGAATGAATATTGCAGGGAAGTAAGGCTCCCGGTTGCTTGTGGTTCTGAGGGGAAGTTCAAAGAGAGGGCTAAGCTTAGGGAGGTGAAGATCAGGATATATGCTGCAACACAGTAAGTTCAGTGTTAAACGTGCATGCAGGCGGAAATTTCTTGCAACAATCCGTCATTTATGAAAATCTGTCCTAAATCCACTTGTTGAGGCTGAGGGTACCGACCTAGTGCTCGGTAGTCAACAGAGATTGCAGGGTAGGCGACCTCACTTGGAGGCAGCAGTCCAGACAAATTTTCAGAATCAGTTTTGTGTAAACTAACCAGTATTACAATGGTACTTTATTGGAGGGGAGTGGACTGTTCATTAGTTTTTTTTTTTGAAATACCAGACGTTACTGTGAATTTCATATAACCTGTAGTTACCAGCGGGTCGCAATAGACACAACAAGAAGCACATTAATACTACAGAAAAAGTGGTCCTCCTCCAAAATTTCACCAGTCAACTATAGTGATAATATAGCATTTATCGTGGTGGAGGCCAAAAAGAAAAACAAGAAAAAGCTAGGAATTACCAGCGATTGATAACAAGGGTTGTGGGTGGGGGGATTGACGTCTCTTCACTGTAGGAGTTGCCAGCAGTCACCGGTTTCTTCAACACGCAAGTTATACTTTTGTTCAGTAAATCACATATTACTCGGTGTTAGAGATAAATTTCCAGTAGATCCATCATGTGTTAGCCAATCACCGTCCCGTATGTTTTAAATAGTGGACCCACTGATTGATCAGATCGGACTGGTCCGATATCCTCGTCTGGGGACCGACCCTCGATGGTTATGAACCCTTGACCGGTTGTCAAACAGATTCGTTGGAAAATAAAGCACACTGAAAACGGATGGGGTTGTGGCGCTTTATAAACACAAAAAATAAATTATAAAACAAAATCCGGGAGCTGATTCGGGTAAGGGGGGGGGGGGCTGTCATGATATACAAGTACAGTTAGAAATAGAAATAAGATAGCTAGAGCTTTAGGTAGGAGGTTATTAATTGAGTATTCAAGAGGGTGCTAGTATATTACAGTAAAAATCAACCATTAAATCATTATGAAGCAGTGTGTAGTCTGCATTAAAAAAAAAAAATCAAAGAAAGGCTTCACATGGATCAATTTGTCTTTTTGTGGAAAATTGGTTTGTCAGGGACCCATATGCAGATATCCAGAAAGATCTCGCTACAAGCAGTTATTATTAAAACAGGGAAGATTTTTGGGTATGCCCAAAGGTGTTTAAAATCTGAGGACTAAAATCACAAGGGTATATATTAAAAGAGGATAACATCAAAGCTGCTTTCATAGACAACTGGAAGCTTTTACAAAGATGGGAAACAGTAAAAAGCTAGCTGGATGGTACTGCCCTAGATTATGGCATGTAGTCAGAACTGTAAGGGGGGCTGGAGGTGATGTCTGGTAGTCAGGGTAAATTGGGGTGATAGTGCTGTCCTGGGAGGACAGTTAATGGTGAAGCTGGAGGTGCTGGCCTGGGAGAAGAATGTTGAAAAGCTGGAAGGTGCTGGTGTCCTGGGAGACAGTATGGTGAAGCTGGAGATGCTGGCCTGGGGAGACAGAAATGGCAAAGTTAGAGATGCTGTCCTGGAGATACAGTAATGGTGAAGCTGGCGGTGCTGTCCGGGAGACAGAGATGGTGAATGTGGAGGTGCTGTCCTGGGAGACAGTAATGGTGATGCTGGAGATTGCGGTCCTGGGAGACAGAAATGGCGAAGTGGAGATGGTCCTGGGAGGTGACAGTAATGGTGAAGCTGAGACGGTGCTGTCCTGGGAGACAGAATGGTGAGCTGGAGATTTTGTCAGGTAGTCGGGACATATACGCAGGAAGGAATGCATATAAATGACCTCATAGGGGACAGGAGCCATTGTGGGGAAACATGTGTAGTCACAAAGAATAAGGTATTAAAACCAATATTGCAAACAAGAAGAATAACAGGAAATCGCAACAAGAGGACTCCACTAGCAATAGTGAGGATTTACCAAAACAACTGTGGGAGCTCCATTGTTGGGGTAGGGGAAGATAGGAATAAGACAGGGAACATGCACCAAACAGGGAATCCAGTCACAGAAAACCAAGGCAATCGGAAACAAAGCAGTGCACATACTATGCACTTGGTATCTGCAGACATGGGAAATCTGGAAAAAACAGATGGGGACGTGCAAACTATGACCACCTAGAAATTGCCGTTGCCCTTCTGACAACAGGAAAATTGCAAATCCCTACTGGAAGGCTTTTTCCCACTGAAATGTTTGTACCTCTTCAGTAAGGAAAGAACGTGCTATATTACTTAATTGCCTGGCACACCATCTAACAGGGGACAAAAAGATACAAAACAACCAGGCCATGGGGAAACCTGGGTGCCACAGCAACTCAAGAGGGAGAGGTTTTTTAGTGCAGGAAGGAAAAAAACCTGGCAGGAAATGGCAGAAAATTTGTTCACAAATCCAGTCATTCCTGGAGTGGAACCACAGTCGATGGCCTCCCCTCCAAACCAAACCGATACAGATATAATGCGGAAAAAAAAAATCCCCCCAGTACCAAAATTACCACCAGTCCGATGACATTTTCTTGCAAATTATACAGGGGTCTAAAGCCAGCAACAAACAACAAAATACCTTTCATCTGTGGACTGCTTGCGGAGGCAAAGGCAATGTTCGCGGCTTTTCACTGAGACCCATTAAGGATACTTTGGACAAGAAATATTGGATTCAGGTTACAACCTATACAGATGTGACAGAGTGAACAGGCGAAAAAGGGGGGGGGGGGGGTTTGCCTGTTACATTGCCGATGTCACTTGTTTGCAAGAACTGCTTAATGCCTTAAATGATGTAGGGGAAGTTTTAGCTGTAAAGGGCGAGAACCAAAACTCGTCATTGTGGTAGTCTACAAGCCTCGGAACCTGCAGCATCCCAGGCAATTCCAGGAACAGTTTGTTAAAAATAGACCAATAATTTCCACCCCCCTCTCTGGAAATCTTCAGCCCTGCACCCAACATCTTGCTCCTGGGGGATTTCAAACTTAAGGCACCTAAAAATGGAGGAATCAGCATATAAGATTGTTGCGTATAACACCGGAGCAGCTGCTGATGAAAACTCACACTCACACGAGCTTTTAAATCTCTGCACAAAAATTAATTTTTAAACAGCAAATAATAGAGCCTACTAGAATGGAGAATACACTAGACCTCATCTTCACTAACAAATGATGATCTGATAAGAAATGTCACATAATCAAAAAACAATATATCGATACAACTTAATTGAGGTTCTCAGACATGTATGCGCGGCGCCCCCAGTCCGGACAAATGAGATTAGACATGGGGAGCATTCTCCAAATTCAACGTCAATAACAAAAACATAACGTGGGACATGTAAACCAAGTCTAAACGAATATAAGCTGGGATGATATACTAAAGCAAAACAGACCCAACTTATGCCTAGAACAGATTAAACTTGGTGGCACTCGATGTATGCAAAGACTTATTCCTCTAAGAAAAAGGAGGCTGTTAGATGTAAAAAGAAAAGAGACAGCGCGCTCTCTTCACAGGGTGACGGAAAAGGAATAAACAGAGCGCTCTTCTAAAAGAGGTAATCTATCAGAAATGCGTAGGGAGCATGGTCAGAGAAATAGCAACATCGAATTTAAGCTAACGGAATCTCTTTGGAGTAGGAATTGCGGGAAGAACTAAAAGCCATAAATGAAATCGAAAGAAACCCAAAGTATTTCTTCTCCTATGCCAAATCAAAGTTGAGAACAATGTTCCAGAATTGGGCCATATTAACAAGATGGGTCCTAAATAGATGACAGCAAGGAAAAAGTGAGTGAGCTAATCAAGTCACATATGACTCAGTTTTTAGCAAAGCCATTAACCAGACGAGAGTCGAGATATAAAAATGGAATTTTTTATGAGAGAGCCCACAGAATTTGGTTAACACAAGCCTATTGATGTATCCTGACGCCAAATGACTTTGAAACAAGGCGATAACTGACATGCCCATGCACTCTGCCAGGGCCCAGACTCATGGAACTCCGATGTTCAAGAACTGCCAAGAAGCCCTATCACGAGCCTTTACCATCTATGGAGGGGAGCATGGACACGGGGGTCGTCCCACAGTTTACTAAAAACAACAGACATAGCCCCATCCACCAAGGGGGGCAGTAAAGCATCAACAAAGAAACTACAGACCGATAGCACTAAATCCCATATCATAAAAATCTTAGAAAGAGTCCTAAGAAGCAAGATCACCACCATCTAGAACCCATCAGTTACACAAACCAGGGCAACATGGGTTAAAAACAGGTTCGCTCCTGTTGTCTCAACTATTGGATCACTTCGACAAGGTCCTATATGCTCTAGAAGACAAAAAGAATGCTGATGTAATTATAAGACTTTGCAAAAGACTTCGACAAGTGTGACCATGGCGTTAATAGCGCACAAAATGCGTGCTTAAAGGAAAATACAGGAAAAGTCGGTCGATGGATCTATAATTTCCTCCTAACTAGAACACAGAGAGTCGTGTCAACAGAGGTAATGGTTCCGAGGCAGGCCCGGTGAAAAGCTCTGTTCCACATGGCATTTAGTACTCGCTCCAATTTTGATTCCTCATCATATATCTGACATAGACAGGATGTCAGCCACTGCACGTGTCTTCCTTTGCAGATGACACCCGAATCTGCATGACAGTGTCTTCCATTGCAGACACTGCAAGGGCTCCAGTGCGGACATCAACCAAATCTTTCAGTGGGCTGCAGAAAACAAATATTGGAAGTTCAACGATGAGAAATTTCAATTACTCAGATATGGTAAACACGGAGGAAAATTTAAATCTTCATCAGAGTACAAAACAATTTGGCCACAAAATAGAGCGAAACACCAACGTCAAAGACCTGGGAGTGATAATGTCGGAGGATCTCACCTTCAATGGACCATATACATTGTATCGATCCGCATCTGCTAGAAAAATGATAGGAATGGATAATGAGAACCTTCAAAACGAGGGATGCCAAGCCATGATGACACATCAGGTTCACTTGTTCTATCTAGGCTGGATATTGCTTGGCACAATAAACAGCACCTTTCAAGGCAGGTGAAATTGCTGACCTAGAAAAAGTACAGAGATCCTTCACGGCGCGCATAAACGGAGATAAAACACATCAATTGATGGGAGCACTGAGGTTTCCTGAACCTGTTTTCTGGAATGCAGGTGGGGGAGTTACATGAATTATACACCTGGAAATCTATGGGGATAGTACTGAACTTGCACACGAAAATCCTCACTACGAAAGCACAAGAGACTTGGCAGCGATGCAACATCCCCCCAATAAAAAGCAGGGGTGTCACTGAGCACGGAAAAGAGACCATACAATAAGTGTCAGGAGCAGAGGACTGTTCATGCCTCCCAGCATACATAAGGGGGGATTCCAAAGGACCCTGGCAGTCTTCAAGTGGCCACTGGACAAGCACCTAAAGTCGGTTCCTGATCAGCGGGCTGTGGCTCGTACGTTGGTTTGCGTGCAGCCAGGCAGTAACAGCCTGGTTGATCAGTGCTCTGATCCACCAGGAGGCCTGGACCACAGACCGGGCCACGGGGGGTTGACCCCCCGGAACTCTCTCCAGGTAAAACAATTATTATTATTATTATTAAATTAGGAACTGAGCTCTCTCTTTATTATAAATACTTCTGTTGACCGCCACTGAAGAATTGTGCACAAATTTTATTGTAACAAGCATATAATTAATTTAAACATGGTTCAGTTTGTGGGAAGGAAAAAAAAATTCTCTTTGCTCAAGCGGGCGGACCATGTTGTGGAGAGGGGGAGCCATCCCCTATCCACTCCCTGTCCCCCCCCCCCTACACCCCAGCCTTCATTAATTCATACATGTCCAGTCTTTCTTGGACTGTTGTAACCAAGACTTTGTCGCCAATACAAAAGAACGAACTAAGAGCACTGAGAGATGTGGCAGGGCTTCACCAGGTATGGTGTAATGTTAAAATTGTGAGGAAATGATGTATCTTGAGATTTATTAGAAAATCATTGGTTGTTATGCTGTGCATACTTGCTGTTGTGTCTGTCGTGAAGTGGGAGGGCTGGAAAAAACTGCAGAACGAAGAAATGGAGGATATTTTTTAGATGCCCCGTTTTACTGCAAAATTTAAATATCAAAAAGAATTGTTATTCCATGCTATCAGAGATCGTGTTACTGAAAAGAAATATCTAATTGGGGTTATATGCTCAGGGCATGCTCATTCCAAAACCCCTGCACAGAAGCCCTCCAAACTATCTCAGCACTGGTGAAACACTCCTCCAGATGGATCGAAAAAACTGGATACCGACCTCCGCATGAATCAGTTACATGATCTATTGTCAAGTAAGGCAACGCGGCACTTCTCCGCTCCATGGAATTTTAGCCCCATTCCAAAACTACCATTCCTCCATTTCCCCCCAAACTACTTCTTAATCACAAACCAAAACTTCGCCTTGAAGCAACCTGAGGCCGTAAGCTGTATTGGATAACGTAGTCACACAGCACACACTCTCGCAATTTATTTATGCTGATGTTCTGTTCAACCAATCACTGGTGCAGCTGGTAGTGCTGCTGTTGTCGGACAGAGTGATGGCTCTCTTAAAAGAAATTGGAGCACGAATCATTATTGGGCCTCTACCCTTCAGACAGATCTGTTTGCCAGATCCTTGCACTGACATGCATCTATGTTTTCAAAGTTTGACAGTTTAATTGTAAACTGATTCTCTGTCATACATTAATGCTCTCACTCATTAAACAGTAATTGTGCAGGCTTGTGTCAGAAGCAGGACACAGGTATGTAGGATTGTGGACTGTGGAGTCAAAGTGGAACATGTGAGGATTCCATCTCACATTGGTCTTCAGATGCATGATGAACTGATAAATGGGCTAAGCTGTATGGTTACAAAGAGGGGTAGTAGAATACAATTGGCTTGTCGGTAGTAGTTTGAGAAATAATCGAAAAGAACTTCAAAATGAATTTTATGACTTATGCTCAGGGGAGGAGATTGACACCAGTGAGTTCCCATTATTATCTTTCTATCATGCAGGAGAGCCACATGTCTTGGTGCATCCAAACAAAATAAGCAGATCTTGGATGTCACTACTGCCGGCTCCGGTGGTTACAAGTATCTTTTTGGGCGCGGTTTAATCTCCACACCTGATGTAGACCAAAGAAAATGTAAACTTTGCCAGATGGTCTATTGTCACACCCTGCGTCATTATGTACTGGAGTGTGATAAAATTAATGAATTTAGAAACAACTCGCTCATAAATGTTCAAGAAATGGCAAAGTACTTTATCCACAGTGGTATATTGCAGACCATTCTGGAGAAATACCCTGACTTTGCTAGCTGTAAATAAAGCATTACCACATGTGTGCATGTGTGTACTCACCTAGTTGTACTCACCTAGTTGAGGTTGCAGGGGTCGAGTCCAAGCTCCTGGCCCCGCCTCTTCACTGGTCGCTACTAGGTCACTCTCCCCGAACCATGAGCTTTATCGTACCTCCAGGTAAACTCCAGGTATGTATGGATCCTGCCTCCACTACATCGCTTCCCAAAATATTCCACTTCCTGACTACTCTGTGGCTGAAGAAATACTTCCTAACATCCCTTTGATTCATCTGTGTCTTCAGCTTCCAACTGTGTCCCCGTGTTGCTGTGTCCAGTCTCTGGAACATCCTGTCTTTGTCCACCTTGTCAATTCCTCTCAGTATTTTGTAAGTCGTTATCATGTCCCCCCTATCTCTCCTGTCCTCCAGTGTCGTCAGGTTGATTTCCCTTAACCTCTCATCATTGGACATACCTCTTAACTCTGGGACTAGTCTTGTTGCAAACCTTTGCACTTTCTCTAGTTTCTTTACATGCTTGGCTAGGTGGGGGTTCCAAACTGGTGCCGCATACTCCAATATGGGCCTAACTACGTACGTACGTACGTACGTACGTACGTGTGTGTGTGTGTGTGTGTGTGTGTGTGTGTGTGTGTTGTGTGTGTGTGTGTGTGTGTGTGTATGTGCACTCACCTAGTTGAGATTGCAGGGGTCGAGTCCAAGCTCTGTGTACTTACTATTTGTACTCACCTATTTGTGGTTGCAGGGGTCGAGTCACAGCTCCTGGCCCCGCCTCTTCACTGATTGCTACTAGGTCCTCTCTCTCCCTGCTCCATGAGCTCTATCATACCTCCTTAAAACTATAGACTGTTTCCGTGTGTGTGTGTGTGTGTGTGTGTGTGTGTGTGTGTGTGTGTGTGTGTGTGTGTGTGTGTGTTTGTGTGTGTGTTTTGTGTGTGCATGTGTATGTGTATGAGTGTATGAGTGTGTGTGTGTGTATGAGTGTATATGAGGTGTGTGTGTATATGAGTGTGTGTGTGTGTGTGTATGAGTGTGTGTGTGTGTGTATGAGTGTGTGTGTGTGTGTGTATGAGTGTGTGTTGTGTGTGTGTATGAGTGTGTGGTGTGTGTGTGTGTGGTGAGTGAGTGGGTGTGTGTATGAGTTTGTGTGTGGTGTGTGTGTTGTGTGTGTGTGTGTGGTGTGTGTGTGTGTGTGTGTGTGTGTGTGTGTGTGTGTGTGTGTGTGTGTGTGTGTTGTGTGTGTATGTGTGTGTTGTGTGTGTGTGTGTGTGTGGTGTGTGTGTGGGTGTGTGTGTGTTGTGTGTGTGTGTGTGTGTGTGTGTGTGTGTGTGTGTGTGTTGTTGTATGAATTTGTATGTGTGTGGTGTGTGTCTCAACAATCATATTTGCACCAATAACTCACTACAGTTGTGACCGGGTGTGGAAGTGTGAATTGCTCATTCACTATAATTTATTCATGATTGTAGCCATGTATAAACGTAAGTAACCATTCTTACAGGATTCATTACTTTGTACTTGTGAGTTCATTAT
>NC_069418.1:60075696-60103746 GCF_026875155.1 Cherax quadricarinatus | reverse complement strand
CCTACACACACCACACACCAAACACACAACACACACACCACACACACACACACACACACACACACACACACCACACACACACCACACACACACACACACAAACATCACCGGACATCATAGCTCTCACAGAAACCAAGCTTACAGGTATGATAACAGATACCATCTTTCCAATGGGATCCCAAATCCTGAGGAAAGACAGAGGGAACAGGGGGGTGGAGGAGGGGGCATTGCTGATCAAAATCGCTGGAATTTTGATGAGCGGAGAAGGAGACACCGGAAAAGGGAAAGTGATTACATAGGGGGAACGCTTAAACTCTGGAGGTCCCAAGGTGGTAATAGCAGTGATGTAAACCCACCACAGAACAGCAGGAAGCCAAGGCAAGAGTACGACGAGAGCAATAGAGCGATGGTTGACACACTAGCTAGAGTGGCCAGAAGAGCTCATGCATGCAGGTCAAAGCTCCTGATCATGGGTGACTTTAACCACAAGAGATCGATTGGAGAACTTGGACCCACATGGGGGCCAAGGTACATGGAGGGCTAAGATGATGGAGGTGGTACTGGAAAACTTCATGTGCCAACACGTAAGGGACACTACAAGAGAGAGAGGAGAGGATGAACCAGCAAGGCTGGACTTAGTATTCACCTTCAGTAGTGCAGATATCGAGGACATCACATATGAAAGACCCCTTGGGGCCAGTGACCATGTGGTTTTTAAGGTTCGAATACACAGTAGAGCTACAAGTGGAGGGAGAAGCAGGAAGGCCAGGACGAATGAAGCCAAACTACAAGAAAGGGGACTACACAGGAATGAGGAACTTCCTGAACGGGGTTCAGTGGGACAGAGAACTGGCAGGGAAGCCAGTTAATGAGATGATGGAATATGTAGCAACAAAATGCAAGGAGGCTGAGGAGAGGTTTGTACCCAAGGGTAACAGTAATAATGAAAAAGCCAGGATGAGCCCATGGTTTACCCAAAGGTGCAGGGAGGCAAAAACCAAGTGTGCTAGGGAATGGAAGAAATATAGAAGGCAAAGAACCCAGGAGAATAAGGAGAGCAGTCGTAGAGCCAGAAACGAATATGCACAGATAAGAAGGGATGCCCAAAGACAATATGAAAACGACATAGCAGCGAAAGCCAAATCTGACCCGAAACTGTTGTATAGCCACATCAGGAGGAAAACAACAGTCAAGATCCAGGTAATCAGGCTAAGGAAGGAAGGAGGAGAGACAACAAGAAATGACCGTGAAGTATGTGAGGAACTCAACAAGAGATTCAAAGAAGTGTTCACAGAGGAGACAGAAGGGGCTCCAGAAAGACGGAGAGGTGGGGCACACCACCATGTGCTGGACACAGTGCACACAACCGAGGAAGAAGTGAAGAGGCTTCTGAGTGAGCTAGATACCTCAAAGGCAATGGGGCCAGATAACATTTCCCCATGGGAATTGAGAGAGGGAGCAGAGGCGCTATGTGTACCCCTAACAACAATATTCAATACATCTATCGAAACAGGAGATTGCCTGAGGCATGGAAGACAGCAAATGTAGTCCCAATCTTTAAAAAAGGAGACAGACATGAAGCATTAAACTGCAGACCAATGTCATTGACATGTATAGTATGCAAAATCAGGAGAAGATTATCAGGGAAAAAGGTGGTGGAACACCTAAAACGAAACGATCTCATCAACAGCAGCCAACATGGTTTCGGGGGACGGGAAATCCGGTGTCACAAACCTACTGGAGTTCTATGACATGGTGACAGCAGAAAGACAAGAGAGAGAGGGGTGGGTGGATTGAAATTTTCTTGGACTGCAAGAAGGCGTTTGACACAGTTCCACACAAGAATTAGTGCAAAAACTGGAGGACCAAGCAGGATAACAGGGAAGGCACTACAATGGATCGGGGAATATTTGGGCAGGAAACAGCAGCGAGTCATGGTACGTGGCGAGGTGTCAGAGGGGGCCCTGTGACCAGCGGGGTCCACAGGGGTCAGTCCTAGGACCAGTGCTGTTTTGGTTTTTGTGAACGACATGACGGAAGAAAATAGACTCTGAGGTGTCCCTGTTGCAGAGAACGTAAAGTTGATGAGAAGAATTCCCACTCGATCGAGGACCAGGCAGAACTACAAAGGGATCTGGACAGGCTGCAGGACCTGGTCCAGCAATTGGCTCCTGGAGTTCAACCCCACCAAGTGCAAAGTCATGAAAAATTGGGGAAGGCAAAGAAGACCGCAGACGGAGTACAGTCCAGGGGGCCCAGGACTACAAACCTCACTCAAGAAAAAAGATCTTGGGTGAGTATAACACCAGGCACATCTCCTGAAGCGCACATCAACCAAATAACTGCTGCAGCATATGGGCGCCTAGCAAACCTCAGAACAGCATTCCGACATCTTAATAAGGAATCATTCAGGACCCTGTACACCGTGTACGTTAGGCCCATATTGGAGTATGCGGCACCCGTTTGGAACCCACACCTAGCCAAGCACGTAAAGAAACTAGAGAAAGTGCAAAAGTTTGCAACAAGACTAGTCCCAGAGCTAAGAGGTATGTCCTACGAGGAGAGGTTAAGGGAAATCAACCTGGGGAGCTCCATCAATCTTGGACCAACAGCCTCATCATTCCAATTCCTAAGCCCAATCAACAAAATGCATTTCGCCCAATATCTCTTACTACCCGCTTGTGTAAAACATTTGAGAGAATGATTCTTAATCGTCTCATGTACAGAATCAAACAATTCTTGTGACAGGGAAACCCGTCAAGAACAATGAATGTGAACAAGGACAGAACAGTTGCCCTTTAATCATTAAGTACTCTTGTTAGGTCTGACAATATGAACAGTTAGGTATCTTTATTTCGAATCGTTTCGCCTTCCACTGTAGGCTTCTTCAGTCGAGTACAGAAAAGTGATAGATGCAGAAGATACTTGTAGACGATTTTGTAATTCAGTCCATCTCCCTTAAAGTTTTGAGGTGGTCAGTTACCTCAGTCTGGAGTAGAGGTGTCATTTATGTTTCTTATTGGCATAAACATTTATGTTGGAGAAACAACATGGTTTGTGGTACAACCATTAATGGTATAATACATACTAACAATTTAAACATCGCTAACATTCTGCTACGTTTACTCTTCCTCAGAAACATGACATCATATTGTAGAATCTAGTAAGTCGGAGACGCACTGAACCAAGTGGCTGGTAGACCCACCTTGTTAGTTTGTCCCTTGTCAAGGGAATCGATTCCCTGCTGCTAGTTTTATTTTCATCCCATAATGTTTATTGTCCGTGGGGGAGGGATAATGTATTATGATGGTCTGATGTTAGACAAGTGAAATGGGAGATTGAAAGAAGTTTGGTCAATGTTTAAAAATGATTTTATGAACTTTGTCTTCCAAAAAGATAATTCAAGTAGAGTTTCTGTACCTGACACAATGGATGTCTTCAAATGGCGAGAACCAACTTTTTTCATCTGTTTATTGATAATAAACAAATGTTCTGATTTCTCCATAACTTGAGGATGTCTGATTTTTTTCTACACAAATTCTCGACTTTATTTTGAATTCACAAACATAATTGTAATCAATCTTGAGGGAGACTGCATATATAATGGTTACAAAATTTTTGGAGTTTATTATGTGCGTGTGGTTTTAGATGACTGTGTGTGTTGTGTGTGTGTGTGTGTGTGTGTGGTGATTCTGATATTAAGAGCATATTAGGGTACGAGGCGATCTGTGTGGTGTCTATACATATGATGTGTATGTTGTGAGCGTGGTGCGTTGTTTTGTACGTGTCATACACGTACAAAACACGCACAAGCCGTTGGTTGTGGAAATGCGCAAATGAGTGTGAAAATAAGTGTTGTGTGCATAAGTAGTTATTTAGGTGCAGGTATCACATACATACTGTTACATAAATTATTTATACACAATTATATAATATGTGTTAATAATTACCCAGGATAAACCAAAAAAGTCAGACCAAAGTAACTCTATTTCCATTGTGCCGGACTCTGGTAATGATGTGTTCATATACATAAGATAATAACGAAATAAAAACATACTGTTCAACACTTGTTATAGTTTCTGTTGGAGGTGGACATTAGTGTATTAATACACGAACATTCATCCACCACAGAATAAAACCAGTCATTAACACACTTATACTATTGATTATTGTTCATTTAAAATTATATAGTAATGTAGATGAATTGTATAATTAAATAGAATCCCAAAAATTTCATTGAGTGGCCGGCATTGGTGGCCGAACTGGGACGTGGCTGGCTGCGTCTGCTGACTTTACGGGTCTCAGGCTGTCTTGGTGGGTGTAATACAGGACGCTGCAGATTTTCTGCGTGTCCCCTCATGTATTTCATCTACATTGGACAGTCTCTACCGTAGACCAGTTAGACATGCCTCGTTCTCATCTGCGCTAGATCACTGGGGATGGCTTGAGCTGACTCGGGATAAATAACTGGGGATGGCCTGAGACGGTATTTAAACCTAAGGGAAGTGTGGAAGTAGACATCCGGCGGGCCCACGGATGGATCCTGGGACACTTGGACCTGGAAATGCGAGAATACACTTGGGGAAGTGGGGAAGGGGGATTGCTGAGGCGGACTAGATAGACTCCTGGACACATGGACTGGGAAAGTCGAGGCGAGTCTGATGTGTTGGGGCAGACTGGGGGAAGTGGGAAAGGGAGAATGTCTGAGGCGGTCTGATGGACTCCTGGACACAGGAACCTGGGAAAGACATCAAGATACAACAAGCAAGTGGCGTGGGTGGACCTTAAAGACGTATATCCTGGCGCACGTGGGGCCTAGGTGCTGGTACTCAACGATTATTCTGAGGCTGTCTGTGTGAGTCAAATTTACGTTGTCTCATTTTAATTTAGAGTTTTGTTTTGGGGGTAAGCAGAGCTGTTCCGATAGTGTATGTTTTTCTTAGCCATACAGATGGCCTTATGCTGGTTTGATAACTTTGTCTTATCTGCCACTAATCTTCTACTTTTTTTATCGTTGTGGTTCGGCTCGTTCTCCACAATTCCAAGGGTGCAGCTGGTAGGGCTGCTGTTGGCGGTGTGAGAGTTGGGCTGTCTTTGTAGTAATGGGTGCACCCATCCATTAAATGGCCTCTACCTGTTTCTGTCTGTTACGATTTGCTTTTGACTTGACACTGAAAATGCGTACATGTATCTAAGCTTGACTAATTTAGTTTGTAACTGTTCTCTGTCATCAATTAAATGCTCTCAATTTCATTAAGTATAAATTGTGGTTTATGCTTGTGTCAGAAGCCAGGACACAGGTTATGGTAGGATGGGGTCAGTGGAGCAGAGTACACTTGCTGTGCGATTCAATTCTCACATTGGTCATCCGATGTATGACAGATACTGTTTAAACTGGCCTAAGCGGTATGTTTCAAAGAAGCGGGTTAGATTACTATCTTGGCTTGTCAGTTAGCAGTTTGAGAAATCAATAATACGAAAGAACTTCAAACTGAATTTTATGACTTAAAACTCTGGGAGATTGCACAAGTCAGGCATCTTTCATCATTCTATCATGAAGGAGGGCACTGTCTTTGGTGCATCAACTCAAAATAAGCAGATCTCTTGGGGATGTCATACCGCCGGACCGGCTGGGTTACAAGTATCTTTGGCAGGTTAAATCCACCACCTACCACGTTTTAGACCAAGCGAAATATCCACCTGCGTCATGATGTACTGGAGTGTGATTAATTAATGAATTCTGAGACAACTCCCTCAGAAATGTTCATGTTATGTCAAAATATTTTATCCTCAGTGGTATATTACAGACCTTTGGGATAGAAAATACTCTGATATGCACTCTGTAAATATGGTTTGACCATCGTGTGTGTGTGTGTTGTGTGTGTGTGCTTGTCGTGCTTGTTTGCGTGTTGTTTTTGTGTAATCATTCTGGCATGTCGTGCTGTGTGCTCGTTGATTGTATGTACGCTAGGTGTGTGTGTGGCTCACCTATTTGTGCACTGTGTGTGTGTGTGTGTGTGGCTGTGTGTGTGTGTGTGTGTGTGGTGTGGTGTGTGGGGCCTCACTATTGTGTGTGTGTGGTGTGGGTGTGTGTGTGTTGTGTGTGTGTGTGTGTGTGTGTCGTGTGTGTGTGTGTGTTGTGGGGGGGGGTGGTTTTTTGGTGGTGGGTTTGTGACCCAACAATTATTATTTGCCATGAAAAAACTCATTACAGATGTGACCGGCGTGTTGGATGTGTGAATTGCTATTTATTATAATTTGTTATGACGGTAACTCTTATAAACATAGTAAATGTTCTTACATGATTCATTTTTTTGTAACGTTGGGGATTTCATTTCCTTTGTACCTTGTTCAGCTGTCCAGAACTTTGGGACCCAGTACTGGACCCTTTATGTACCTCTTTGTTACCCACGACAGGATGGGAATGTGAGTAGTGAAACGCGGCGGGTGGGTTATCAGTTAGACTTTGTCAGCGTTTCTATTAAATTAACATTCTTCATGATTGTCATAATGTTTTCTAGCGTGATTTTCAGTCCGTTTCTGAACGTTCGCAAAAAATACTGAATTTTATATTCGTTATGTAACGTTTAACCTAGATTTTTCCTAATAAAATCTCAGTTTAAGCGCAAATAAACAAGATTAAAATAATGTGATGAGAAAACAAGCAGCAGCCAGTGCGGACGAACTGCTTTTTATCCTCAGACTCCCCCCCCCCCCCCCCAACAGTATCTGTATTCTTTCTACCAAGAATCTGTTGCTAATTGTGTACCTGTCTATGCTTATATATTTACATGCATGCATATTCTAAATATATTTACATTTGTAAGTATAAAATTTGTTTATTTTGACAAATATTCTTCCCTAAATCTGTTTATTATTTATGGACTATTTTTATGAGAACCATCACCGTCTAAATAATCTCTCGTTTATGAAGCAAATTCAAACCTGGAACATTTGGGTGTGAGTTTTGCCCCATAAAGTTCTCGACGAAAACGTGTTGGTGGAAGTTGTTTCCTCGATGAATTCCACCACGGAAAGTCTGCTGGGTAGTTTCAGACACAAAAGTTCCATTATTGAACGACACAAATATTTCATTATGGAAAGTGTGATTAGTTTATTTTTCGTTTTTAATGTAGTAATCAGGTTTCTGTTGCATTTGAAAAATTTTCACAATCTATAATCTGTGCTCGTGAACACCAGAAAGTCCTGTTTCCCTAGATTAACAATAATTAAGTACTCAGGTTTCCCCCGCCATAGTGTGTGAAAACTTTAAAAGTGTTTAATAAAAAGTGCTCAAAAGTGTTTTAAAAAACATTGTTCAGATTGTTTTAATAACAGTGTTCAGAGTGTTTAATTAACTGTGTTCAGAGTGTTTAAATAGTTTTCGAGCGTCTATCTAACTGTGTGTCACAAATTTTTTTTTAAAAACAGTGTTAGTTTAAGTTAGTTTAATATGTAAATTATGCTAACACATTACCCATCCTGTGGGCGGTTTAGTCTAAAGTTAAGAGGTACATTAATTGCGTCAAGGACTGGACTCCAAAGTTTTGATAGCTGAGAAAGTTACAGAGGTAATGACCTCACATATTTCAAAGGTAATGAACTCACAATTTCAAAAGGTAAATAATGCGCTCAGGTTGGTCGGGGTCACAATCATGACAAGTTTACAATGTTTAGTATTGGGTCTGGGACTGGGCCCCCAAGTTTGTGAGCTGAACTAGGTACAAAGGTAATGATCTACAAAGTCACAGAAGGTAATGAATCCTGTAAGAATGGTTACTTACGTTTATACATTGTTCAATCTTGAACAAATTTCTAGAGTACTGAGGCAATTCACACTTCCACACCCGGTCACAACTGTTAATGAGGTATGGTGCAAATAATGCTTGTTGAGTCACACATCACACACACACACACACACACACACACACACACACACACATACACAACACCACACTACACACAACACACACACATCACACACACCACACTAAACACACACACGCACACATTCACAAACACTTACACACACAATCACTCACACACACACACACACTCGGGGCCAGGAGCTGAGTATCGACCTGCATCCACAATTTAGGTGAATACCACACACACACCAGGAGCCTGGGACTCGACCTTGCAACTCAGCTTGGTAAGTACACACACACACACACAATCCCACACAAAACCACCACACACAAAACACCAAAAACCACACACAAAACACACACACACACACACACACTACACACACCACACACACACACACACAACACACACACACAGGTGGAGTTGAAGACACAAATGAGTCAGAGAGTTATTAGGATGTATTTTCTTCAGTCTTAGAGTTGTAGGCATGTTGGATATAGCCTAGAAAATGACGTAGTGTGGAGGCAGGGGAACCATACCAGTTTTAGGACGAGGGTTGATATAGATCATGGAGCGGGGAGAGGAGAGGGGCCCAGTAGCAAACCGGTTGAAGAGCGGGCCAGGAGCTAAGACTCGACCCATGCAACACAAATAGGGTGTATAATTGGTGAGTTACACCCACACACACACACGCACACACACACACACACACGTGGTAATGCTTTATTTTCTGTGGCTAGCAAAGTCAGGGTCTTTAGCCAGATGGTCTGTAATATACATCTGGATAAAATACTTTGCCATCTCTGAAACTTTCATGTTGGAGTTGTCTCTAAATTCATTAATTTCTATCGACACTCCAGTACATACATGAGCAGGCGGGTGGGACAATAGTCCATCCGACAAAGTTTACATCTTCGTTGGGTCTACATTTGTGGTGGTGGATTTAAACCTGCAATAGATACTTGTTACCCAGCCGGTGCCGGGCGGTAGTTACCATCAAGAGTCTGCTATATTGTTGGATGCTCCATAGACCATTGTGGCTCCTCCTGCATGATAGAATCATGAGTAGATGGACTTGACTGTGTCAGTCTCCCTCAGTCTTAAGTCAATAAAAATTCATTTGAAGTTCTTTTCGTATTATTGTCTCAAACTCTACCTGACACTGCGAAGATGTAATTACTCCCTCTTTGAAAGCATATAGCTTAGCCCAATTTATCAGTTATATCATGTTTGAGACCAATGATGAGATGAATCCATCATGCATGTGGCACTCCTGACCCCACTGTCCACAAATCTTACCATACCTGTGTCTGGCTATTCTGACACAAGCATGCCAAAATTCTATGCTTATGGTGTTGAGAGCAATATGGATGACAGAGAATCAGTTACAAGTAACTGTCATCTTTGATACATAGATGCATTCAGTGCAAGGAGTATGGCAATAGTTCTGTCTGAAGGGTAGAGGCCCAATTATTGATGAGTTGCGCCAATTTTCTTAAAGGAGCCATCACTCAGTACCGACAGCAGCATCTACCAGCTGCACTGGTGGATTGGTGAACAGAACCATCAACGTAAATAATTTGCGTAGAGGGGGAGCTGTGTGACTAAGTTATCATTACAGCTTAAGGCATCATGTTGGGCTTCAAGGCGAAGTTTTGGTTGTGATTTATAGAGTATGTTTGGGTGGATATGCGAGGATATGGTAGCTTGGATTGGGGTAATAATCCCATGGAGCGGTGAAGTGCCGCTGTTGCTTACTTGACTTTGATCATGTATCTGATTCATGCGGAGTTGGTTCCAGTTTTTTTCGATCCATCTGGCAGTGTGTTAGCCAGTGGTGAGGAAGTTTGGAGGGCTTCTGTTGCAGGGGTTTGAATGGGTTGCCTGAGCTTGTTAACCCAATTAGGGTATTTCTTTCTGTAACACGTTCTCTGATAATCTGGAATATCAGTTCTTTTTGCCTATTTAAAATTGTGGCAGTACGTGGGCATCCTAAACGATCCTAAGGCTTCGTTCGGCAGTTTTTTTCCAGCCCTCAAGCTACCAGTCGACACAGAGCCAAGTGTTGCGCAGCATAATCAACCAATGATTCTTATATTAGCAAAGTACATCATTTTCACAAATTTAATACTTTAGCTCCACTACCTGGGTGAAACCCAGCATACTTTAAGTGCTCTCGTCTTTCTTTTTGTATTGCGGACAAAGTCTTGTTACAACAGGTCCTAGTAGTGGAACTCAAGCTAGTATCAACCATGCTATGACACGAGGGCTAGTTCATGATTAAGAATGTTTTGGTGTGTTGGAGTACCCGGTGGTGTGAATCTTTATATCATTAAGCAAAACTAATCATATATTGATGGGAGATGACGAGGCATAGCTTTAAGTAAGGCATTAATTAGAATATGGAATAAGTGTGGAAACTAAGCACACATCCGTGCGGGTTTACTAATTCAATGTCTTTAGTTACATTCTATGTCCCTGGAACAACACAGACGGACTTTCTGTTGGCGGGTAACATTTAATCCAGTGGAGTAGCTATCCTCCAAACATCATTTGGCAAGTTCCTAATGATTCATGTCGGTTGGGCTCAGCAAAAATAGCGGATTTAAGGTTTTGGATGGTAGTGTATGAACTGTCATTGTGCAGGTGTGAGAAAGGTGGGCTATTGCAATGTTGCATATCCTTCCATGCTTGAAAACCATGCAACCCGGGGAGACAAAGCTATGGTTTGTCTTTGATTCTCGTACATGAGTCGATTTAAGAATCATTCTCTCAAATGCTTTCACAAGCGGGTTAGTATGAGCTATTGGGCGAATGGCATTTAGTTGATTGGGCTTAGGTATATGGAATGATGAGGTTGTTGGTCCAAGATTGATGGAGCTCCACTGCTACACTAGCTCTCTGTTAATTAATTCATGTAATGGATTACCTGGGACTCGACACAGCAACTCTGAGTATGTGTAAGTAATACCTTCACCTCACCTGGCGACGTGGGAGTTGCACTTAGTTAGTGCTGCTGCATCCAAGTTTATAATTAGTGTAAAGAATGTTGCAGGTTTCATTCTTCCATGATGAGCATAAGCAACAAGTCTTTCCCATTGCAATCATATTTGTCATTTAATTTTGCCCGTGTGGTTATGGGAAGATTTGTAATAGTAGATGTAGCTGGCCCATAGCACTGACTATCTAATTCGCCCTATGTAATGGATGTGGTGTTCGCGATTTGCCCAGTTCTGTTACCTCCTTAATTCTATTGTATCTCCTTACCATGCCCGGCTAAGTGGGGTTGTTGAGTCTACTTAAGACCGTTGACAAATTGTTCCAGTCTGTTTGACGCAGCTTGTTACGCTCTCTGGCAGCAGCAAGTGGCAGTTTGAGAGGCTCAGGCTTTTCTGGGGTACGATGGTTGTCTCTAGGCTAGGCTAGTCTGCGAGCAGTACGTTTCAGTGATACGAGTTTTGAATCATTGTAATAAGTTTGGTTTTAAGTAGGTATGGATTATTATGGAAGTTTGTTGGGTTTAGAGTCAAGAGGTTTCAGTAGCGGGCTCTAAGTTGTTATGAATACTGCTAACAAGGTCCTGTTAAAGGTATCTACAGAGGTACATTAATAGGAATTTTTACCAGTCACATTACATGTGCAGAAGGCACGATGCTGATCTGTGGAACACGAAAATCGTTTCCGTTTGAATATCCTACCTGGATGGATAGTATTACCAATGTCTAGTGTGGTTATCCTAGGGAAATGATTCAGACGCTATATTGTTGCAAATGGAATGAATCACAGATGGCAGAAGTAATGTGAAGCCAGGCCAGATAAGGACGCCTCCATTGTTATCGTGTGGGTTCACAGGTCACTACAGATTTGCACATCTTCATGACTGTTTAACGACGACAAACAGTTGTTTCCATTTTCGATACCAAAACTGTGAGTTTCCAAGGCTTGCTGTGTTCGCATTTTAATTGCCTATATTTATGAGTGGGCCTGGGAATGAGCACAAGTTGGGAGCTCCAAGTAATTAACTTATTCAGCAGGAGCTTCAAGTTAAATATGTTGAGAGCCAGAGTTCCCTATATAAATCCTAACACCGTTGGTATTGTAGACCTCTGTTTTTCTTACTGTGCTGAAGTTGATGGGGAAGTGATTTTTTTTTTTAATTTTAAGAACACAAGAGTTTGTTGATTTGAGGTTATATGCAACCAATGATGGCAATTTAGGGGGTTGGATTTTTCCGGGATTCTGCACTCTTGTAGTACACCACAATCTAACCATGGGTTCAGTGGTTACTTTATGATGATACTGGCTCCTGAAAGTCTTTTTCTAAGTGAGCAAATATACAGCTAATATAGAAAGTTTATACGAGTCTGTGTACCATTATAGTAGTCATGGGTCTTGTTGGAGTTTCTCAGCATAATGAAAAAAAATTTCATGTAAATAGCAGACTTTTCAGTGTCAACAGTGTTACCATGGTTCCATGAGCTTGTTATGTGCACTTCCTAGTTGTACGGCCTCGGGGGAGTCTTTTGGTTTACACTGAGCACGTCGCTGTTCATGTAGTGATTGTTGGATAGGTGGCACACCCACTCACATTCCCGCTCCACTTACATTACAAGCATCCACTCTTATACTGTCTCACTACACCACTACCACATTGTGTTCTTACATTATCGAAGGTATGGTATTCAACAACAATGTCTGTGTGGTTTAATCTCATTCTCACTCAGCTCACCTACTTATATTTCAATCATCCACTTTTACGATACTTTTTAGTCACCTCTGCCCTCATCTCAACTCAGCACCACAATTATATTACGCTCATCCTGTTACTACATCTTTGACTCTAATTTTGCCTTCGTTATGATGCTCACTGTAGTTATCAACTACAAGTATGGTATTCGTCATAACTGCAATTAAGGACACACCAATACCACCACCACCACCACTAGTTCAACAACATTACATTGCTTTCACAATTTGTGGAAATCTTGTTATTGGTACACGCTTCACATCTTTCCTTGTGTTGCTCTAAGTTGTTGTTTCAGGAGATAAATTGTTGTGTTTCCAGTATCCTTATGCGTACAGCATGGGTGTATTACACAAGAGCAAAGACTTGGAACATCTGGAGACGTGAAGTCCCGGTCAGCTGTGCTCGTTGGCTGCTGTTTCAGCTGATCTCAGCAGGCTGGTTTTTGACAGCCGACGTGATGGAGGTCTGTTGAAGTGCTCCCCAGGTGAGGTGCTCAACCCCAATTCTCTGATAGGGCAGGCATGAGCAAGTATTCAGACTCGATATACCTGTAGTCCTGGGGGTTCTTAATGGGGGTTCAGGGGTGAGGGGCGGATGGCTGCGATGTTGGCAGCCCTCACACTGCAGTCAGTATGAGCTGCTGAAACTCCTGAGGTTCTTTACAAATTGATACATTATTTTGCAATCAGTCTGTTATGTTTGGATATTTTCATATATCACCGTTCAGAAGGAAATGAGCATTGGTCAACAATGCCTCATCAGTGTGACTTTGCTTGGGCAGTTCCTGGCAAATGTGGCCCTTGCGTTGACACTTATAACATAGACGTTGAGGAGGTCTGTACAATGCAAGGTAATATGCGTTTGTTGAGGCTGCACGGGGGTGATATAGCGTGGCCGAGTCCCCTTGCCGGTCCACTTCGGCTAATATCTGGACCGGTTGGAAAGTTAACGGTAGGCTTGCACTTGCTCTGACTACCCGATATTGTGGAGTCAAGTGCTTTTTGACGTTGTAGAGGACACAATAAGCACTTTAGGTGCCCTTGGTGGGGCAGCGCGGTGTTGGAATATTCGTGTGTGAGGATGTTTGTATATAATGATGGAATCATTAGGCACAAAATCGTTATAGTTATCCTCATCGTGGTGAAAACTTAATCGTTTTCTCATGATTGTCAACAACTAGCTTCGAAATTACCAGTTACCCATTTGGTCTCTGATCAGTGTTGTTAGGGAAAAATCTAAACTGACAGCTTTGGGAGGGTGGGCGCCCAACTGTATGCTTGCAGCAAGTTTCTCTGGAAGCCCCGTCCTTTTTCCGAGTCCATGTTTACTAAAAATATGTTTAAAACATGCCTTCACCATCATCTACGTCATCACCATCAGCTGTACTCATAGTGACAGGAGTTTACACTGGCGATGGATAAAGGATGGCCGGTGTATTGAAGGGACAAGGAAGGGAGATTCACCTCGCTAGGGACACAGGCAAAAATGGGTGTAGTGGTCTGGGGTCGCAGTGATTTTTTCAGGTCATTCACTGGCCACAGTCATCTCGAGAGTTACCAACCACTGACTTTACTCGTTAATTATCCAAAACCCCGCAGCACTTAACACAGCTAGCAACGTGAATTGGATTGACAGACAAATTTTCACTCTGTGGTCAAACATATCAGCACGATAAATTACTATTATTTATAGATGAACCTCTGGCATGTGTACAGTTAAAAAGCGTCTCCAAGGAGTTACCAGCGTAGCGCAATGCTCGTTAATTGTTCTTAACACTCTTGTCCAACTATGCAGCTTTCCTCCAGAAGGCACTCATGCATAGAAGAATAACTGGTACTTCCTTCTTATGTTAGAGATATATACTACATTTTGTATACAGTGGCACTGTCGGATTCATCTGGCGGGCCTCAGTCAGGTCTGGATCACCACTCACGCAGGATGGGAGATTCGTCCGTTTTTCTCATGGTAGGCAGAGGTGACTGTGTGCGGAACTCAGATATTCGAGACCAGCGATAGTGGCCGAAAGGTGAGTTTAAATGCAAGGAAGAGGGGTAGCTGATGTGGGGCAGTAGAGGCATCAAACGGACACGCTATTTCATTGGGACTCTAAGTATTATCACGAGTAACAAAACTCTCGCGAACCAGTGTTCAGGTGTTTTAATAACTAACTCTCAGGGAGGTTCTTCTCCTGTTTATATCGTGATACACCAGTAATGGGATTTTGATGAGGACTCAAATTGTCCTCCTTTTAAAGGTACACATAGGAATACCCATGGCTCTAATACTATTAATAATTAGTTTAATATTTATGATTGTTTATGGTTTAGATAAAAAATTAGTATCTGTTAATACGCCTAAATATAAGGTGGCGTGAAGGTTTACTTTGTTAGTTGTTCACAAGACTTTGATAACCAAACAACTTTTTTTTACATATTCGCAAATTTATGTCGAAAGTTTGTAATGACTAGAAGAGCCATTTTTCTTTTTTTTCCCCCCCAGCAGTTTATTATATTACCCATGTAATTATATTACCCACATTATTAAATTGGCATGTTGGTAGGTAAAGAGCCCAAAGTCATCTGACCAGACTCAAAGTCCATCTGTCCAGACCAAAGTCCATCTTGGACCAGACTCAAGTTGATCTGACAGGGACACAATAGTCCAGCTGGACCAGATCATGTTCATCTGACCTGACCAAAAGTCCCATTGACCTGGACTCTTATGTTATCTGCCAGACTCAAAGTCCAGCTGACCAGACTCACCTCTAAGATACACAGAGATATATAGTTGGAAGACAATAAAGAAGACATTCAACTTGGTCTTTAAAAGAATTCAATTGTCACCAAAGAAAATGTGAACCTTCAGGGACAAAACACTTGTACTAAATTGTACAAAAAAGGCACAATACCTTGACTGGATACAATACACAAATAGGCCGAACAGTTCGTCGTAACTCCTCTTATCTATGTGGGGGTTATTTGGGCATGTATTAAAAAATTTGAGCTATCAATAAGGGCGTTATCCAGATTATGTTTCCATTTTAACCATTTTTTTTTTCTTCATGTTTTTTACAGGATGACAGTCAGTTTTGGCTTCTCTCTGCGCATCGTGTTAAGTTGTGAAGGTGAATCACAAGAAACATTTCTCACATTGTTGACTGGAAATCGTATTTTTCACAATCTGTGTATCTTAATGACGTCCACTAACAAAAATCAAACTTTCCATCGAGAAAAACATCAGCGATAAGAATTTGAAGATGATCAAAAGAGACGACCTTCAGTTACAGCAGGAAGTCTCTTGATTTCAATGTTTCTGACTTTGCTATTACTGGCAAATTTGTACCTACGTAGGCTAAACTTTAAGACTATCATCCTCATAATTTACGAAACCATCCAATTGTGGATAAATTTTCTCCAGGAGGGGGGTATCAGCCCCCTTCAGCCCTTTCAGCCCCTTCAGCCCCTTTCAGCCCTGAGGGGCCATGCCCTCTCAGAAGGGGCGAGCGTCTTGTTTACTGCTAGAGTGAGTAATTGATCACAGATGCTATGCCACGTAGTCAAGTGACCTCTTGCTCCTTGCAGCGGTGTTGCAAAGTGTATTTTTATAAGAGGCAGTACACCTCTTACTTTAGAGGACAATTAAGGAAAATCCTAGCTCAACTTTTTTTCCTAGTTAAACTTAGTGTACTTTGGTGTCTATGCTTAAGACAGCATAGAAACAAACTTTCTGCTTTGCTTTCATCGTGGAGGTGACAGGATGCAAGGTATTTGTTCAGCGTTTTTTTTTTTTTTGTGTATTGGGGAGCAACGGACTGGGGGCGGTTGTGCGTCGCCAAGAATAGCTTGACTCTAGTGAGAGTCACACTTGACGCCAGGTTAACAGCATTGAACTCTGAATCTGTTGCGTTACGTTGTGAATAAAAGTGTCTCACAAAAACAAATATTAACACTTAGGAGAAAGTGTGATCATGCTTCTCTTGTGATAATATGTGAACAATAAAGACATTCTTGTGGATTAGTGTACCAAGCTGGCGCACTCGCTCATTAGACACATGGAGACACGTGGACATCCAAGGGACACTTCAGCTTCTATCAAGTCACCGATACCTGTCGAAGGTGGTGAGAACACCATAGCTCACGCTACAAGAGCAGGTATGTTACGAAATTTCTTGGAGTTCGGGGGACTGCGCATGTTCTTGACGTCGCAGGGAGTTTGTAATCAAATGAGTCGGCAGTATGGTGTGGGACTTTTGAGTCCAACATGTACGTACATCGTCTGCAACAGAGTATGAAATATGATGAAAGATACACCACCTAGGGTATTTATACTTCACGATATTTTATTTTTTGACAGCCCATGTTGAGATGGTTTCGTCAGTTCTAGGACCTAGTCCTGCAGGGGCGGCTAGTGGTAGACGTTTGCGGTCATTTATCAGCATAAGTTGTTTCCTATTATTTGATATATATTAATACACATAGCTGGTAAGGCATTTTCTTCCAACAACAATACTTGCAGTGGTTCCTGAATGTATACAAATACTTAGCGAGTGGGTACTGCTTTACGTGTACTAAATGTTACATAAACCTTTACAGACAACAGAGCTGAATTTGAAGATAATTGGATGAGGTTCTCAGAGTATAAAACTAAATCTTTCTAGGAAGAAAATGGATCCGACTCAGACAAACTCTGTCAGGTACACCTTGAATGAGCACCATGGTTTACCAAAGGTGCTGGAGGCAAAAACCAAGTGTGCTAGGGAATGGAAGAAATATAGAAGGAAAGAACCCAGGAGAATAAGGTGAGCCAGTCGTAGAGCAGAACGAATATGCACAGTAAGATGGGATGCCCAAAAGACAATATGGAAAACGACATAGAAGCGAAAGCCAAAATCTGACACGAAACTGTTGTATACCACTTCAGGTGGGAAAACAACAGTAAAGATCCAGGTATTCAGGATATGGTAGGAGAAGGAGGTGAGACAAATGAAATGACGTGTGAAGTACTGTGTGGAACTCAACAAGAGGATTCAAAGAAGTGTTCACAGAGGAGACAGAAGGGGTCCCAGAAAGACGGAGAGGTGGGGCACACCACCATGTGCTGGGTCACAGTGCACACATACGAGGATTGAAGTGAGAGGCTTCTGATGGAGCTAGATACCTCAAAGGCAAATGGGGGGCCAGATAACTTTTCCCCATGGGTATTGAGAGAGGGAGCAGAGGCGATATTGTAACCTAACAACATTATTCAATTACAATCTATCGTACAGGGAGATTGCTGAGCATGGAATGACAGCAATGTAGTCCCAATCTTTAAAAGGAGACAGACTTGAAGATTAAAACTGCAGACCAATGTCACTGACATGTATGTATGCAAATCATGGACGAAAGATTATCAGGAGATGAGTGGTGGAACACTAGGAAACGATCGATCTCATTCAACAGCAGCCAACATGGTTCAGGGAGGGTAATCTGTGTCCCACAAACCTACTGGAGGTTCATGACTGGTGACAGCAGTAAGACAAGAGAGAGGAGGGTGGGTGGATTGCATTTCTATGGACGCAAGAAGGCGTTTTTTTGAACAGTTCACACAAGAGATTTAGTGCAAAAATGGGTGGACAAGCAGGGATAACGGGAGGGCACTACAATGGTCAGGGAATACTTGTCAGGAAGGACAGCAGCGAAGTCTGGTTACGTGGCGAGGTGTCAGAAGGTGTGCACCTGTGAACAGCGGGTTCCTATGGGTGTCTGTCCTAGGACCAGTGCTGTTTCTGGTTTTTGTGAACGTCATGACGGAAAGAAATTTGACTCTGAGGTGTCCCTGTTGCAGATGTCGTAAAGTTGATGAAACGATTTCACTCGATCGAGACAGGCAGAACTCAAAGGGATATGGACAGCTGCAGATCCTGGTACATGCTATTCGGCTTCTGGAGTTCAATCCAACCAATGGGCAAAGTCTTGATGTTGGGGAAGGGCATAGAAGACCGCAGACGGAGTACTGTCCAGGGGGCCGAGACTACTACCTCACTCAAGAATAGATCTTGGGTGAGTATAACACCAGGCACATACTCCTGAGCGCACATCAACCAAATAACTGCTGCAGCTATGGGCGCCTAAGCAACCTCTGTACAGCATTCCGTCATTTAATAAGGAATCTTTCAGGACCCTGTACACCGTGTACGTTAGGCCCTTTTTGGTGTATGCGGCTCCGTTTGGGTAACACACACCTAGCCAAGCAGTACAAGAACACTAGAGAAAAGTGCAAAAGTTTGCAACAAGACTATAGTCCAGAGCTAAAGAGGTATGTCCTACAGAGGAGAGGTTAGGAAATCAAACTGGGGAAGCTCCATCAATCTTGGACCAACAGCCTCATCATTCCAATTCCAAGCTCCAATCTACAAAATGCATTTCGCCCAATTTCTCTTACTACCCGCGTGTGTATAACATTTGAGAGAATGAGATTGATTCTTAATCGGTCTCAATGTACAGAATCAAACAATTCTTGTGAAAGGGTATAAACCAGTCAAGAACAATGAATGTGAACAAGGACAGAACAGTTGCCCTTTAATCATTAAGTACTCTTGTTAGGTCTGACAATATGAACAGTTAGGTATCTTTATTTCGAATCGTTTCGCCTTCCACTGTAGGCTTCTTCAGTCGAGTACAGAAAAGTGATAGATGCAGAAGATACTTGTAGACGATTTTGTAATTCAGTCCATCTCCCTTAAAGTTTTGAGGTGGTCAGTTACCTCAGTCTGGAGTAGAGGTGTCATTTATGTTTCTTATTGGCATAAACATTTATGTTGGAGAAACAACATGGTTTGTGGTACAACCATTAATGGTATAATACATACTAACAATTTAAACATCGCTAACATTCTGCTACGTTTACTCTTCCTCAGAAACATGACATCATATTGTAGAATCTAGTAAGTCGGAGACGCACTGAACCAAGTGGCTGGTAGACCCACCTTGTTAGTTTGTCCCTTGTCAAGGGAATCGATTCCCTGCTGCTAGTTTTATTTTCATCCCATAATGTTTATTGTCCGTGGGGGAGGGATAATGTATTATGATGGTCTGATGTTAGACAAGTGAAATGGGAGATTGAAAGAAGTTTGGTCAATGTTTAAAAATGATTTTATGAACTTTGTCTTCCAAAAAGATAATTCAAGTAGAGTTTCTGTACCTGACACAATGGATGTCTTCAAATGGCGAGAACCAACTTTTTTCATCTGTTTATTGATAATAAACAAATGTTCTGATTTCTCCATAACTTGAGGATGTCTGATTTTTTTCTACACAAATTCTCGACTTTATTTTGAATTCACAAACATAATTGTAATCAATCTTGAGGGAGACTGCATATATAATGGTTACAAAATTTTTGGAGTTTATTATGTGCGTGTGGTTTTAGATGACTGTGTGTGTTGTGTGTGTGTGTGTGTGTGTGTGGTGATTCTGATATTAAGAGCATATTAGGGTACGAGGCGATCTGTGTGGTGTCTATACATATGATGTGTATGTTGTGAGCGTGGTGCGTTGTTTTGTACGTGTCATACACGTACAAAACACGCACAAGCCGTTGGTTGTGGAAATGCGCAAATGAGTGTGAAAATAAGTGTTGTGTGCATAAGTAGTTATTTAGGTGCAGGTATCACATACATACTGTTACATAAATTATTTATACACAATTATATAATATGTGTTAATAATTACCCAGGATAAACCAAAAAAGTCAGACCAAAGTAACTCTATTTCCATTGTGCCGGACTCTGGTAATGATGTGTTCATATACATAAGATAATAACGAAATAAAAACATACTGTTCAACACTTGTTATAGTTTCTGTTGGAGGTGGACATTAGTGTATTAATACACGAACATTCATCCACCACAGAATAAAACCAGTCATTAACACACTTATACTATTGATTATTGTTCATTTAAAATTATATAGTAATGTAGATGAATTGTATAATTAAATAGAATCCCAAAAATTTCATTGAGTGGCCGGCATTGGTGGCCGAACTGGGACGTGGCTGGCTGCGTCTGCTGACTTTACGGGTCTCAGGCTGTCTTGGTGGGTGTAATACAGGACGCTGCAGATTTTCTGCGTGTCCCCTCATGTATTTCATCTACATTGGACAGTCTCTACCGTAGACCAGTTAGACATGCCTCGTTCTCATCTGCGCTAGATCACTGGGGATGGCTTGAGCTGACTCGGGATAAATAACTGGGGATGGCCTGAGACGGTATTTAAACCTAAGGGAAGTGTGGAAGTAGACATCCGGCGGGCCCACGGATGGATCCTGGGACACTTGGACCTGGAAATGCGAGAATACACTTGGGGAAGTGGGGAAGGGGGATTGCTGAGGCGGACTAGATAGACTCCTGGACACATGGACTGGGAAAGTCGAGGCGAGTCTGATGTGTTGGGGCAGACTGGGGGAAGTGGGAAAGGGAGAATGTCTGAGGCGGTCTGATGGACTCCTGGACACAGGAACCTGGGAAAGACATCAAGATACAACAAGCAAGTGGCGTGGGTGGACCTTAAAGACGTATATCCTGGCGCACGTGGGGCCTAGGTGCTGGTACTCAACGATTATTCTGAGGCTGTCTGTGTGAGTCAAATTTACGTTGTCTCATTTTAATTTAGAGTTTTGTTTTGGGGGTAAGCAGAGCTGTTCCGATAGTGTATGTTTTTCTTAGCCATACAGATGGCCTTATGCTGGTTTGATAACTTTGTCTTATCTGCCACTAATCTTCTACTTTTTTTATCGTTGTGGTTCGGCTCGTTCTCCACA
Organism: Cherax quadricarinatus; assembly: GCF_026875155.1. Taxonomy (NCBI): domain Eukaryota; kingdom Metazoa; phylum Arthropoda; class Malacostraca; order Decapoda; family Parastacidae; genus Cherax; species Cherax quadricarinatus. The sequence goes on along the minus strand of NC_069418.1, from coordinate 60,082,330 downwards.
ATTCCAAGGGTGCAGCTGGTAGGGCTGCTGTTGGCGGTGTGAGAGTTGGGCTGTCTTTGTAGTAATGGGTGCACCCATCCATTAAATGGCCTCTACCTGTTTCTGTCTGTTACGATTTGCTTTTGACTTGACACTGAAAATGCGTACATGTATCTAAGCTTGACTAATTTAGTTTGTAACTGTTCTCTGTCATCAATTAAATGCTCTCAATTTCATTAAGTATAAATTGTGGTTTATGCTTGTGTCAGAAGCCAGGACACAGGTTATGGTAGGATGGGGTCAGTGGAGCAGAGTACACTTGCTGTGCGATTCAATTCTCACATTGGTCATCCGATGTATGACAGATACTGTTTAAACTGGCCTAAGCGGTATGTTTCAAAGAAGCGGGTTAGATTACTATCTTGGCTTGTCAGTTAGCAGTTTGAGAAATCAATAATACGAAAGAACTTCAAACTGAATTTTATGACTTAAAACTCTGGGAGATTGCACAAGTCAGGCATCTTTCATCATTCTATCATGAAGGAGGGCACTGTCTTTGGTGCATCAACTCAAAATAAGCAGATCTCTTGGGGATGTCATACCGCCGGACCGGCTGGGTTACAAGTATCTTTGGCAGGTTAAATCCACCACCTACCACGTTTTAGACCAAGCGAAATATCCACCTGCGTCATGATGTACTGGAGTGTGATTAATTAATGAATTCTGAGACAACTCCCTCAGAAATGTTCATGTTATGTCAAAATATTTTATCCTCAGTGGTATATTACAGACCTTTGGGATAGAAAATACTCTGATATGCACTCTGTAAATATGGTTTGACCATCGTGTGTGTGTGTGTTGTGTGTGTGTGCTTGTCGTGCTTGTTTGCGTGTTGTTTTTGTGTAATCATTCTGGCATGTCGTGCTGTGTGCTCGTTGATTGTATGTACGCTAGGTGTGTGTGTGGCTCACCTATTTGTGCACTGTGTGTGTGTGTGTGTGTGGCTGTGTGTGTGTGTGTGTGTGTGGTGTGGTGTGTGGGGCCTCACTATTGTGTGTGTGTGGTGTGGGTGTGTGTGTGTTGTGTGTGTGTGTGTGTGTGTGTCGTGTGTGTGTGTGTGTTGTGGGGGGGGGTGGTTTTTTGGTGGTGGGTTTGTGACCCAACAATTATTATTTGCCATGAAAAAACTCATTACAGATGTGACCGGCGTGTTGGATGTGTGAATTGCTATTTATTATAATTTGTTATGACGGTAACTCTTATAAACATAGTAAATGTTCTTACATGATTCATTTTTTTGTAACGTTGGGGATTTCATTTCCTTTGTACCTTGTTCAGCTGTCCAGAACTTTGGGACCCAGTACTGGACCCTTTATGTACCTCTTTGTTACCCACGACAGGATGGGAATGTGAGTAGTGAAACGCGGCGGGTGGGTTATCAGTTAGACTTTGTCAGCGTTTCTATTAAATTAACATTCTTCATGATTGTCATAATGTTTTCTAGCGTGATTTTCAGTCCGTTTCTGAACGTTCGCAAAAAATACTGAATTTTATATTCGTTATGTAACGTTTAACCTAGATTTTTCCTAATAAAATCTCAGTTTAAGCGCAAATAAACAAGATTAAAATAATGTGATGAGAAAACAAGCAGCAGCCAGTGCGGACGAACTGCTTTTTATCCTCAGACTCCCCCCCCCCCCCCCCAACAGTATCTGTATTCTTTCTACCAAGAATCTGTTGCTAATTGTGTACCTGTCTATGCTTATATATTTACATGCATGCATATTCTAAATATATTTACATTTGTAAGTATAAAATTTGTTTATTTTGACAAATATTCTTCCCTAAATCTGTTTATTATTTATGGACTATTTTTATGAGAACCATCACCGTCTAAATAATCTCTCGTTTATGAAGCAAATTCAAACCTGGAACATTTGGGTGTGAGTTTTGCCCCATAAAGTTCTCGACGAAAACGTGTTGGTGGAAGTTGTTTCCTCGATGAATTCCACCACGGAAAGTCTGCTGGGTAGTTTCAGACACAAAAGTTCCATTATTGAACGACACAAATATTTCATTATGGAAAGTGTGATTAGTTTATTTTTCGTTTTTAATGTAGTAATCAGGTTTCTGTTGCATTTGAAAAATTTTCACAATCTATAATCTGTGCTCGTGAACACCAGAAAGTCCTGTTTCCCTAGATTAACAATAATTAAGTACTCAGGTTTCCCCCGCCATAGTGTGTGAAAACTTTAAAAGTGTTTAATAAAAAGTGCTCAAAAGTGTTTTAAAAAACATTGTTCAGATTGTTTTAATAACAGTGTTCAGAGTGTTTAATTAACTGTGTTCAGAGTGTTTAAATAGTTTTCGAGCGTCTATCTAACTGTGTGTCACAAATTTTTTTTTAAAAACAGTGTTAGTTTAAGTTAGTTTAATATGTAAATTATGCTAACACATTACCCATCCTGTGGGCGGTTTAGTCTAAAGTTAAGAGGTACATTAATTGCGTCAAGGACTGGACTCCAAAGTTTTGATAGCTGAGAAAGTTACAGAGGTAATGACCTCACATATTTCAAAGGTAATGAACTCACAATTTCAAAAGGTAAATAATGCGCTCAGGTTGGTCGGGGTCACAATCATGACAAGTTTACAATGTTTAGTATTGGGTCTGGGACTGGGCCCCCAAGTTTGTGAGCTGAACTAGGTACAAAGGTAATGATCTACAAAGTCACAGAAGGTAATGAATCCTGTAAGAATGGTTACTTACGTTTATACATTGTTCAATCTTGAACAAATTTCTAGAGTACTGAGGCAATTCACACTTCCACACCCGGTCACAACTGTTAATGAGGTATGGTGCAAATAATGCTTGTTGAGTCACACATCACACACACACACACACACACACACACACACACACACACATACACAACACCACACTACACACAACACACACACATCACACACACCACACTAAACACACACACGCACACATTCACAAACACTTACACACACAATCACTCACACACACACACACACTCGGGGCCAGGAGCTGAGTATCGACCTGCATCCACAATTTAGGTGAATACCACACACACACCAGGAGCCTGGGACTCGACCTTGCAACTCAGCTTGGTAAGTACACACACACACACACAATCCCACACAAAACCACCACACACAAAACACCAAAAACCACACACAAAACACACACACACACACACACACTACACACACCACACACACACACACACAACACACACACACAGGTGGAGTTGAAGACACAAATGAGTCAGAGAGTTATTAGGATGTATTTTCTTCAGTCTTAGAGTTGTAGGCATGTTGGATATAGCCTAGAAAATGACGTAGTGTGGAGGCAGGGGAACCATACCAGTTTTAGGACGAGGGTTGATATAGATCATGGAGCGGGGAGAGGAGAGGGGCCCAGTAGCAAACCGGTTGAAGAGCGGGCCAGGAGCTAAGACTCGACCCATGCAACACAAATAGGGTGTATAATTGGTGAGTTACACCCACACACACACACGCACACACACACACACACACGTGGTAATGCTTTATTTTCTGTGGCTAGCAAAGTCAGGGTCTTTAGCCAGATGGTCTGTAATATACATCTGGATAAAATACTTTGCCATCTCTGAAACTTTCATGTTGGAGTTGTCTCTAAATTCATTAATTTCTATCGACACTCCAGTACATACATGAGCAGGCGGGTGGGACAATAGTCCATCCGACAAAGTTTACATCTTCGTTGGGTCTACATTTGTGGTGGTGGATTTAAACCTGCAATAGATACTTGTTACCCAGCCGGTGCCGGGCGGTAGTTACCATCAAGAGTCTGCTATATTGTTGGATGCTCCATAGACCATTGTGGCTCCTCCTGCATGATAGAATCATGAGTAGATGGACTTGACTGTGTCAGTCTCCCTCAGTCTTAAGTCAATAAAAATTCATTTGAAGTTCTTTTCGTATTATTGTCTCAAACTCTACCTGACACTGCGAAGATGTAATTACTCCCTCTTTGAAAGCATATAGCTTAGCCCAATTTATCAGTTATATCATGTTTGAGACCAATGATGAGATGAATCCATCATGCATGTGGCACTCCTGACCCCACTGTCCACAAATCTTACCATACCTGTGTCTGGCTATTCTGACACAAGCATGCCAAAATTCTATGCTTATGGTGTTGAGAGCAATATGGATGACAGAGAATCAGTTACAAGTAACTGTCATCTTTGATACATAGATGCATTCAGTGCAAGGAGTATGGCAATAGTTCTGTCTGAAGGGTAGAGGCCCAATTATTGATGAGTTGCGCCAATTTTCTTAAAGGAGCCATCACTCAGTACCGACAGCAGCATCTACCAGCTGCACTGGTGGATTGGTGAACAGAACCATCAACGTAAATAATTTGCGTAGAGGGGGAGCTGTGTGACTAAGTTATCATTACAGCTTAAGGCATCATGTTGGGCTTCAAGGCGAAGTTTTGGTTGTGATTTATAGAGTATGTTTGGGTGGATATGCGAGGATATGGTAGCTTGGATTGGGGTAATAATCCCATGGAGCGGTGAAGTGCCGCTGTTGCTTACTTGACTTTGATCATGTATCTGATTCATGCGGAGTTGGTTCCAGTTTTTTTCGATCCATCTGGCAGTGTGTTAGCCAGTGGTGAGGAAGTTTGGAGGGCTTCTGTTGCAGGGGTTTGAATGGGTTGCCTGAGCTTGTTAACCCAATTAGGGTATTTCTTTCTGTAACACGTTCTCTGATAATCTGGAATATCAGTTCTTTTTGCCTATTTAAAATTGTGGCAGTACGTGGGCATCCTAAACGATCCTAAGGCTTCGTTCGGCAGTTTTTTTCCAATAACTCGGGGTGCCCCTGTTTGCAGATGCGTGAAGTTGATGAAAAGAATTCACTCGTCGAAAGCCAGCAGAACTAAAAAGGGATTGGACGGGCTGCAGACCTGGTCCCAATTGGCTCCGGAGTTCAATCCACCAAGGAAAAGTCATGAGTTTGGGGAAGGCAAAGAACCCCCCGCAGACGGAGTCGTGGGGGTCAGAGACTAAAAAACCCTCACTAAGGAAAAAGATCTTGGGGTGAATAACCCCGGGAATTCCTGAAGGCACTAAACCCAAATAACGCTAGCATATGGGCCCCTAGAAACCTCGGAACCTTTCCGACATCTTAAAAAGGAATCATTGGGCCCCGTAACCGTGTACTTGGGCCCCAAGGGGGTATGCGGCACCATTTTTTGGAACCCACACCTAGCCAACACGGGGAAGAAAAGAGAAAGTGCAAAGGTTTCAACAAACTAGCCCGAGTAAGGGGTAGTCCTCGGAGGGGTTAAAGGGGAAAATCAACCTGACGACCGGGAGGCGGGGGATGGGGGGGAATTAACGAATACAAAATCGGAGGAATTGACAAGGTGAAAAAAGACAGATTTTCCCAGAAATTGGACACAGTAAAAAGGGGGAACATTTTGGAAGCTGAAGACCAGTGAATCACAGGGATTTTGGGAATATTTCTTCACCACGAGTATCGTAAGGGGGAATTTTTTTTGGGGGAAGCGATTTTTGGGGAGGCAGGATCCATACATAGTTTAAAAGCGGGAAAATTAAAGCTCACGGCTCAGGGAGAGGACCATAGCGATCAGTGAAAAGGGGGGGCCAGGGCTCGGACTCGACCCCCCAACCTCAAAATGGGGGAGTAAAAACTAGTGAGTTCCCCAACACCCCCCACACACAACACACACACACCACACACAAAACACACACACAAACACAACCCTCACGCCCCACCCATACACATCCATACACACACATCCATACACACATCCAACAAAAACACACAAACACACACACCACCCCCACACACAAACACAACACACCACACAACACCCACGCTGTATAACAAAGGTAAATGTTAATCGACTTGCCTAGAATGGAAAAAGGGGTTAAAGTTAATTGGTGAAGCCGGGTGTGAATGGGTGGGGAGGGGAGGGTGAATAAGGGGTTAAATGTAAGGGTGTGTGAAGTTAAGGGGAAAAATGACAGTGGGAAGAGGGGTTTTTAAGAGGTTAAATGAAGGGTTTTTTTGAAGTTAAGGAAAAGGAGCTTTAAGAGGGTTTTTTGAGGGAAATTTTACTAGTAATTCAGGTAAAATTTAAAACAGATACTAAGTGACTAGGGCTGGAAAAGGAAATAAATATTGTATATAGTAAAAAAGCGAAGAGTGAAAAAAGGCGGGATTAGAGGGGGCGGCTGCCATAATTATATTTATATTTTTTTCTTCATTCCCTGAAAAAAAAAATCAGCATGGGGGTTGGAAAAGGTGAATGGGTAAAGCGCCCTGGACAGTAAAAGCCCAACAGTTTCCCTCCTACCCAAAAAATAAAACCCCCTATCGCCGCAAGGGTTGGGAACACCCCTACCCAAACAAAAACAAGGCACACAGCTTTATTGTACGCTCTTTAATGGTGATATTCAAATTTTAATCCAGGACCTCAAACTATTGTGCAGAGGGAAAACGACGATAAATGACGGCAATAATACGGTCTAGTAGCTAGGGGTGTAACCTTAACTCCATATGTAATGCATACATAGGTCAATTGAGACAATCACCTTATTACTCAAAA
>NC_069418.1:60055723-60075196 GCF_026875155.1 Cherax quadricarinatus | reverse complement strand
CCAGGAGGGGGTATCACCCCTTCACCCTTTCAGCCTGGGGGGCCAAGCCCTCTCAAGGGGGCGAGGTCTTTTTTTCTGCTAGAGTGATAATTGATCACAGATGCTATGCCACGTAGTCAAGTGACCTCTTGCTCCTTGCAGCGGTGTTGCAAAGTGTATTTTTATAAGAGACAGTTCACCTCTTACTTTAGCAGGACAATTAAGGAAAATCCTGCTCCCACTTTATTACCATAGTAAAGATAGTGTACATTGTTGTCTATGCTTAAGACAGCAAGAAACAAACATTCTGCTTTGCTTCATCGAGGAGGTGACAAGGATGCAAGGTATTAGGTCAGCGTTTTTTTTTTTGTGTATTAGGGAGCAACGGCTTGGGGCGGTGTGGCGTCGCCAGACTAGCTTTGACTCTAGTGAGAGTCACACTGACGCCAGGATAACCAGCAAAGAACACTGATCTGTGCATTAGTGTGAATAAAGTGTCTCACAAAACACAATAAACACTTAAGAGAAGTGTGATCAGCTTCTCTTGTGATAAAATTGTGAACAATAAAGACCAATCTTGTGGAGCATAGTGTACCAGTGTGCGTTTCCTAGACAATGGAAGACGTGGACATCCAAGGACACTTCAGCTTCTATCAAGTCACCGATACCTGTCGAAGGTGTTGAGAACACCATAGCTCACGTTACAAGAGAAAGGGTATGTTACGAATTTCTTGTAGATCGGGGACTGCGCAGTTCTTGAGTCGCAAGGAGTTTGTAATCAACCTATAGTCAGCAGTAAGGTGTGGACTTTTGAGTCCAAACAAGTAGGAAATATCGTCAGCCATCATCGAATGAAATATGCTGACATAACACCCCTCAGGGTAATTTTATATACTTACAAATTATATTTCTTGACAGCCCATGTTGAGATGCCTTCGACAGCTTTCAAGACCTCGTCTGCAGGGGCGGCTGTGTAGACGATTTGCTGTCTTTTATCAGTTAAGTGTTCAAAAATATTTATATTTATAAATTATATCTTAGCTGGTAAGGCCAATATCTTCAACAATAGGATAGGGGAGGGGAGATTGGGGGGTAATTAGGTTCGGTCTGAGGAAGAAGACTGAAGGGTCTAATTCCTCAGACCAAGAGCCTCTTCACCACGCCAAGGAGCCCCCCTTGAAGAGGATACCAATATACAGTCGCTGGACATATTTCTAGAAGTTCTGCAGCTTGTGTAACTCTTTGAAACATGTTTTCATACACAATGGTATTTTACACTCCTCACCACAAAAAACGAGTATGTGTGCATTTTTGTGGACTTTTTTTTTATGTGCAAAGACAAAACACCTCATCTGACAGTTTTCTTCAAAGTATTAGAAGGCAGTTGTGTTAGGCAGTTATTCTAGGTAAATGGTCGTGTCATTATTCCTTCCTTCCTGCATTCCTTTCCTACCTTGCTTCCTATATTCCTCGTCTTTCCTTCCTTACTTTTTTCCTTCCTTTCATCTCGTCCTTCCTTCATTCATGCCTTCCATTCTTCCTTCCTTCTGGTTTCTATAATATATATACACATATATAGTCACTAGATACTTTCATATAACTGCTATTATCTTCATTCAGCAAGCTTGTCTTGTGTGGGAGTGTGTGGCTTATAATTGTTTAGAGTCAAGGGTTGGCAGCTCTCAAAATGACATATTGTCTCATTACTCACTCCTCCTACTGCCTGTCAAAACAATGAGGTCATATGCTGCTTCCCTCCATTCTATCTAATTACCTTTCTCCCTCATTCTATCTCTTTCAATTTGTCTGTCTCTTTCTATCTCTGTCTCACAGGTACAAAATAAATACAAGTATACATAGTGTAATTTATTTAGGATAACCCAAAAAAATCCAGACAAAGTGGTATACTCTGCCTGAAGATGTGAGTAAAGGTGATGACGCAGTCTTGTGGCTCTCTCTGAGACAGAGAGCTAGATGGATAAACAGGGAGCTTGACAGACAAATAGACAGAAATGTTTGTGTACCAGCAAAAACAAAGTGAGGGGGATGGTCATCTAATCTTTTCTTATCAGCTGCACCCTCCCCAACCCTCATTTACGCTCATCAAATGTCAGCTCTTATCAGATGTTATCATTCCTTATCTTGTCACTGTCAGGGGTGGACTTTGTTTTTCGTGCTTCAAAGGAACATATAATTACATATTATTATTCTTACATCTTCTTCTTCTTCTTCTTCTTCTTCCTCTTCTTCCTTGTCTTCTTCCTCCTCCTCTTCTTCTTCCTCTTCCTCTTCTTCCTCCTCCTCCATTCTTCTGGTATCCTGCGCATTGCTTTTGGTCTCAAACTCCTCGAAATCATGAAATTGATCTTCACTGACACCTCCATCTGTGTTAGAGCATCACTTGGGAAGAGAAGAGTCCCAGATTTGCTGGTGAGTCACATATTTCTTACCGCTAAGTATGCTGAAAATGGACAGCTGAAATGGCATTCCCACAATGCACCACTGGCTCACCGATTTTTTTTACATGGTGCACACTGACCATGGAGACCCATTCTCTCACATGTGAGCCTACCAGCTTTCTCCTGCTTGATTTGAAGCCACTAGAATTTATGCGTATAGATACATCAAATATGGTATCTCCTATGACTTATTTATACGACCGCGACAGTCAAAGGTTTAAATATTTTTTATTTATTAAATATCCAGCTTAATACATCAAGAAATGATTCCCCTATATCATGATACACTGAGGGTAAATTTCTAGGTCCTCTCCTTGACTGTAACCTTAAATTTCATTCCCACATCCAAAACATATCTAAGAAAATTTCCATATCAGTAGGCATCCTTTGCAAGATACAATTCTATGTACAACAAATGACACTCCTTACCCTATACCACTCATTAATATATCCTTACCTCACCTATGGTATTTGTGCCTGGGCTCAACCACAGCCAACCACCTTAAACCCTTTTAATAACCAAACATAAAGCTGCTGTGTGGATGATTACCAGTTCCTTGCTAGATAGCACACACACCTACTTTCAAGAAAGCCTTACCTGCTAAATAATACAAGACATACACTCATATTATTGTGATATTAATACACAGAACATAAAATTCCTCTGTAAACTCTCAACTTAACTATTCCTTGAGAGTTACAACAAATGCACAGTCACAATGCAACGCATAAAGCACTCTTCAGTAATCCCTTGTGTCAGTCTCAAACTATGTAACAATGCTATGCACATAAAGGTCCAAAATCTGGAACTCGTTACCAGAACCGGTAAAGGATCCACTGACTACTTATCAATTTAGACTTTGCAAAAAATCATCCATATCTCTAAATACTGACCAATCAACAACTTCCACCAGTCAATGAAATATTACTTCCTGAACCATTATTTGTAATATTTGATTTTATTAAATGCAGCTCCTGGATTTTTGTTAAAAAACCTCCACTTGGCTACCTCATATTATATTGAGAATAAATAAAAAAGATACACAGTTAACCACTACTATCTTGTCTAATTTTATGTAGTTACTATGTACATTATTTTTCTAGCTTTAAGTAGTTTTCTATGTACTGTACTAAGATTTAGTCTGCCCGAAATCCCGGATTATATGGTTATCTTGTTTTAGCAAACCAAAATTTACAATTACACATTGTAACCTTTACAAAGAAATAAACTTTAACTGTACTTTCCTCTTGTTCTACGAGGAAGGTTCAAAAGGAGATAACGAGGGTTGAAGATATACACACTTGTTGATGGTAACACTATATATTGTCAACTGTGGTAAGGGAGGCCAGCCACCTGTAGCTGCCTGTAGGTCTAAGCATGGACTGAGGAAGTTCAGAGGTACTCGCGCACACATGCGCATCACGTGGACATCACACAAACAGTCACTAGCCTAAGGGATCATATCTATAAAACATATGGATGGTACTATGATACTCAAATAAGCTATGCAACCACATGAAGGGGATCAAGCAACTATGCTGAAAAGGCCTCGGTCATGTTACGTATATGTCGTCACAACATACAATACTATGCTATAGGCTAACCAGGCACGTGATTCTTGGCTGAATCTACACAATAACAAAGACATATGTAACCTAGAACTAATGGATGGTGTCATAATGAGTGTTACATAATGAGTTTTCATGTAATGCATACAAATTAAAGTACAAGTCCATATTATAATAAAGGATGGAATTGACGATCGATCTGTATTCATGGCACTCTACGGATTCTGCGGCAGAATAATTATATTTACAAAGTGAAAGTAGATTAACAGTAAGGCAATCTGGTGCAACAATCAGTATTGCTAAATTCTCAGAATTCGAGGGAACATGAACACAAAAATTTCTGAAAACGATCAGCTAATAACAATACACCAGTTGAACAATTTCATTCATTTTCGACATCTAATTATACAGCTGTTTAACATTTAAACCCAATTCTTGCGAGGGAAAGATTTTACATATGTAAAATCGGTTATCAATCTTTGGCTGGATCAAACTCTTCTGCGATGGCTAACACATGCCTTGATTGAGGCGATCTGAACGAGTATCTACAAAAGATACAGCTGCATTCACTATGACTGTGAATTACTAACTCTTTCTGCAAGGAGTACTCAACTCAACTGTTCCGATACAGTAAATTTCTTGGCTCATCACAAAGTCACTAATGGGTGCTGGCGGCTTCACAGTCAGAATAAGACTTCCTGGAGCAGGAATCAATCACACCAGACCACAGGTATCTGATCTTTCTAACTGGAGGAATGAAACAAACTCGGTGAAGTGGATGACTCTCCCCGTTGAAAAAAAATAACGCTATAAGAATGCAATATGAAGCATGGAGAATGGATCTAATATCTCTCACTCAAGCAAAGGAAAAGAATAACAGGTCAACAATACTGATTTCAATCTGATTCACGACACAGTGACATGGTGGGGAAGATGTATCAACTATGAAGAAACTACACTTATCAAACGTTAACAACATTGTAAAGTTACTCGAGAAATAACTTTTTACATAGCACTGATTACTGTCAACGAGATGGGATCACCATCTGGAACACAAGGGACAACAACAACACACAGTGAGTACACTTGCCACAGAAAAATCTTTCTGCAATGGCTTTGTGGCAATCAGCAAGAGATGCATAACTCATTGCAAGTAAAGTCTTCTCAAAGCTTCCCCTGGGAAGGAACAAAATACTTGAACAAGTCGCCTCACAAGGATAGTAAGACTCAGCACCCAGGGTTGTCTGAGGTTCCTCTGAAACCCAAGGTAACTGTACGCTATCCTGCGTGCACGATATTGTTGGCTAGCCAGACAGGATCGACAGTATTACTAGTACCTGGCCGCTCGGCTACATAAATAAGTAATTCATGGATCTATTAGGAACCTTTATTACAACTTCACATTTTGCAGCACTTTAACAAATCTCAGATACAAGCTGTGAGAACAAACACTTGCCAAGGTTAGGCATTGTCTTCCAGTCAGTTAAGGGAATACTGTACCATGGACTGATTCATATTGACTTGACCTGCATGATACACCTAATGAACATCAAAAAGTGGACTTGGACTATCCTTCTCGGGGAAACTTACTCAAGGACATAAAGCACACAAAAAAAAAATAGAGAGAATGACACAATTAAGCTTAAAAAGGAAGAAAATGCATAACTAATCTGCATAAGTAAAGAAAAAAAAATTAAGTCACAATGTAAGAAAGGAAAACTCTCAACTCACAGAAGAAAATAACTCAACTGAATAAGCAACACTTTGAAAACCTGTATGTAAAATTATGTGATCAGGCAATATGGTCACTCTCTTGAACACTGTGCTTAATCGTCCACTGTTTTGAGGGATACAGAGACAGACAGTATAAAAAACCTATGTGGACCATGTCAAGATTTCTTATTAATGAAATAAGATCCAGATATACTAAGCAAATTTCCTAAATTTGCTTGTAAAAGATAAGTGAATATAGATATGTAGATGATAAAAATCCATATGTATTCCTGATACCCTTTGGGGGCCTAGTTTCCTAGGCCTTTTGTGAATCCATATGCTCTCACGCTACCGTCCAAGATGGATATGGGTGCACAATAAAACAAGCCACTTCGTGGCAGAAATCTAAAATCTATCTTTGAAAACCAAAGAATGTACTTTACTCAAATCAAATTTACTCAAATTTACTTTAAATTGAATTAATGGCAGAGTGAATTGTCATTACTCTCAATGCAATAAGAAAGTTCCAACATAAATGATAAATCCTATCAAAAATTTAAAAATGGACCTCAAAAAGCTTGTGCAAAATTAAAAGCCACAACACAAACATTGGAAGCAATTCTAAATAAAAATTATAAGTGACACAAATACTCTCTCTCACTAAGGAACAAATTATTAGCACAGAAAATGGGTTTTAGAAAAAAAAAAAACTGAAATTACAGAATATTGCGCAGAAATGAACTGGTAGGCAATTCCGGGCAAAGTACAATTTCTAATCAAAAGTACTGCACAACCACTACATAAAATTTCTGCAAGAAAAATTTTGAATGGCAATAAGCAATGTTTTACACAAGAATTCCTTGTAAAATGAGTCAATGTTGCATGATAAAAAAAAATTAACCACACAAGAAATATACAGTTTATAAAGAAAAAAGAAAAATATCAGGAATGAACTGAATTGAACACTTTAACTCTTTAATTGGCAGCTTATACAACACTTACTGAACAAGCAAAAGAATGATTTACTTTAAAAGAAGAACTTGAAAATTGCCACTAAGAGTGAATTTGTTCAATGAAATATAAAAATAATAGATGCCAATAACACAGAACAAAAGGTTTGACACTTACAGTGATGCAGAACAAAACATATCAATATGAACACAATACTAGAATTCTGCATGAAAACTTGAGGATGAAATTTTGGAAAATAATTGTCTTGCTTCAACAAAATAATGGCACTATTTTGTCTGTGGAGAATAAGACAAATTAGACACTGGTTATATGAAAAGAATTAACACACAAGAATGCTCAACACACAGAGAAAAATTAAAATGGCCATGGAATGAAAACAAAAACAGCAGAATACATAAATGCCTGGGAGAAAAAATATAACTGACAACACTGAGTTGTTGATGCAGAATATAAGGTAATTAAATTACTGAATTACTTCACTGCAATACTGTGAACACAAGATAATTGTGAATGTAAACACAATGTTTATACGCTTATAATTTGCACACAACAAGGGGGGAAAAATATTAAAGTACTTACTTCAAGTATATATATAAAAAAAAAAACACAACACAACAGACATAAAATAAAGCACAAAAAATTAAACACTGAAGATAGAGAGAAAAATTGCAAACAGTATATAATGAACACTGAGTCAATCAGTCACTGAATGTCGCTAAGAAATCACTTTTAACACAAAAAAGAAAGCAGGGAAATATAGGATATCTGGAAGAGAGGTAAACAAAAAATAAATTTACTATTTGTTAACACTGTACAATGTTTGTACAATGAGGTGAGGGTAGTGAAGGGTAGTAGTTGAAGACTTTGTTGTTGGATGTGGTTTGCACTGACTACTCTCCACACTGATCGAAGAGAATTTATGCTTAATCGATGATGAACTCACACAGGAGGCATATGATGGCATAAACTGATGAAGGAACACACCTGGCTTCTTGACCCCCTAGTGGTCTGTAAAATTTGGTGCTAGAAGCCGTATAAGTACAACAACATGGTAGTGGTGAGGTGGACGTGAGGCAGTGCGGTGGTGAGACAAGCCGCGTGGTGACTGGGCCTATGGGAATGAACACGTAAGCCACACTGGGACACCGCGCTAGCACAAAGAAATTCTAAGCAGGGCTGGCTTAAAAAACAAACCCACAAAATACCCAAACACCACAGGGAAGATAAAACACTCAGAATGGCTGGAACTTGAAGCACAAAGCATGAAAAGACTAACTTGAGTACTGGATAGTCACCTGGGTTAGTTGCTGGCTAGCTGGCTAAACCTCACCAGACTGGCTTATAACTTGTAACGATGACACAGCAGGGGTGGGAAAGCTGGCTTGGCAGCAAAGGCCTGATGGTGTAAGGCTGGCTGACTGGGCGTGGGCTGACTCCCCCACCACAGACTGGCTTAGTGGCTTGGCTTAATTTTCAAACCCGGGTCAACCCTTGGAGGTAATGCAAATAACAATTAATATGCTAATACACAGGTACTGACCATAAGTGGAAGCAAGAGGCTGTGAAAAGCTTGCATTGGGTAGGTCCGCCTACTGACCACACAAAAATGTCCATCATCGCTGCGAATTTATCCTCCGGCATCAGTGTAATGTCAATTTTATGCCACAGACCGCCTGTCACCAATTGTCATGGGTTCGAAAGCAATAACGAGAGTTGAAAATATACTCACTTGTATGGATGGTAACACTTATAGTGTCAGACGTGTGGTAAGGAGGCCCAGCCAGCCTGTAGCTGCTGGTAGTCTAAGCGTGGACTGAGGAAGTCCAGAGGTACTCCGCGCACACATGCGCATCCAATGTGACGTCACACAGTCACTAGGCCTAGTAAGGGTTCACATATATAAACATATGATGTAACTATGATACTCAGATGAGCTATAAACACATGTAAGGGATCAGCAACTATGGCTGACAGTTCAATGAATATTCACTTCCCTGTTGGTACTGCAGTAAGCAATTAAGATAATCTTACAGTATTTTCCATATATATATATATAAATATATATATATATATATTTATTATATATAATAAATATATATATATATATATAGTGACCCCCGGTTTAACGATTTTAATCCGTGCAAGAGGGGAATTGTAATGCGAAATAATCGTTAATGTGAAAGAATTTTCCCCCAAAGAAATAATGGAAATAAAATAATCGTGCAAGACACCCAAAGTATGAAAAAAAAATTTTTTACCAGCATGAAAATAATTAATTTTAATACACCACAAACTGAAAAAGGGCATGCACACTTTTACATGACACTTACTTTTTATTGAAGATCTGGTGATGATTGATGGGATGGGAGGAGGGGAAGCATTATCTTCTTACTGTTTAGAAGGAATCCCTTCATTAGGACTTGAGGTAGTAAGTCCTTTCTGGGGTTACTTTCCTTCTTTTTTATAATGCCACTAGGCCAGCTTTCAGAGTCACTGGACTTCTTTCGCACAAGATCTCTGCTCATTATGGCCTGTACCTCTCGTTCCTTTTATGACTTGCCTAAAGTGTTTCACAACTTTGTCAGTGTAATAATCACCAGCACGGCCTTGCAATAGCTGTGTGAGGGTGATTCATCCATGAAGGTTTGCACTTCAAGCCACTTTGCACAGATTTCCTTTATCTTGTGTAGGCACTTCTTCAATTTTCTCTCTCCCCTCCCTCTGAACCATTTCCCCAGGGTCTGGCCTCTTGCTCTTGAAGTTGAATTCTAGTCAGCTCATCAGTGTTAGTTCTTCCATTGTCCTCCTCCACCAACTCTTCACATCCTCCCCACAACCTCCAACCCCAAGGACTTCCCAATGCCACAATGGATTCCTCAACTGGCACAGGATTCTCAGGGTTAGCCTTCAAACCTTCAAAATCCTTTTGTCTACACTCTGGCCACATTTTTCTTCCAAGCAGAGTTTCAAGTCCTCTTAGACCACTTCCACCCAAGCCTTACCTTAATAAGGGTTTAACACAATTGAGGAATATTTAAA
The DNA here is from genome assembly GCF_026875155.1 of Cherax quadricarinatus. Lineage (NCBI taxonomy): Eukaryota > Metazoa > Arthropoda > Malacostraca > Decapoda > Parastacidae > Cherax > Cherax quadricarinatus. The sequence continues at coordinate 60,065,465 of NC_069418.1, read as the reverse complement.
AGTGATCTCTCCAAAACTCTCTTAGAGTCCAGTTGAGTTTCCTGAGTCATTACAAAGCACCTTCAAAGAGCTTTGTGTACAGTTTCTGAAGTTGGAAATAAACCTGTCTGGTCCATGGCTCAGGAGAGGAGTGGTACTTAGGAGGCAAAAAACTTCGGGGGGGGGGGGGGGGGGCCTTAATGAAGCTCATGTCCCCATAAAGTCGCTCTGCCACGTCTGTAGGATGACCAGGGCTTGTCTAACACCAGAGGCACTTAAGATTCTAATTTCTTTCAGTTAGGTAATCTTTCACATGGGGGCAAATGCATGGTGTGAACCAGTTTATAGAAAAAGTCCCTAAGTGACCCATGCCTTACTGTTTGATCTCCACAGCACACACAAATATCCTTGAGACATTCTTTGCCTGAACCTCTGGAGTTTCAGAGTGATACACTAATTAAAGGCGTAACTTTGCAATCACCACTACAAGTTGGCACACATCAACAAAGTAAGCCCCTGTCTTTTCATAGGCTTATGTCCCTGGGAGTGCCTTTTCCTCCTGAGTAATGTAGGTCCTGCTTGCATTTTCTTCCAGAACAGGCCTGTTTTCATCACAATTAAACACTTGTTCAGGTTTTCAGTCCTTCAGTTTCTATATACTCCTTGAATTCCTGGCACATATTTTTCAGCTGCTTTTGGTCCGAACTGGCAGCCTCACCATCCTTTATCACACTATGGATGCCTCTACGCTTCTTTAAAATCTCTCAAACCAACCTTTGCTGGCCCTAAATTCACTCACATCATCACTATTGCAGGCATTTTTTTTAATTAAATCGTCATGCAGACTTCCTAGCCTTTTCACATATGATCGCTGAGAGACATATCTCCTGCTAGCTGTTTTTCATTGTATCCACACCAATAAGAGTCTCTCAACATCTTCCATCACTTGCATCTTGTTTCGAAAACACAGTTAAACCTTTGGCAACACAGCTTCCTTGATTGTCTTTTTTGGTGCCCAAAATAGTAGCGATGGTTGATATTGTGGTTTCTTGTACAACTTGACTAGGTCCGGCAATACGCACCTCCACTCTCATACTTATCAATGATCTCTTTCTTCATGTCATGGGTAATCCTACCCTTATTGGTGTACGTTGGCACTAGAAGCTATCTGGGGCCCATGGTCACTTATTTTCCAGAAACACCACCCGAAAACCTGTAAATTAATACGAAATATTCCGGTGTATGCTTGGATGATAGCGCGGAGGCTGCCTGGTAAAACAATGGCACGGGCGGCACATGTGAGGCTGGGTGAGGGGCGCACATTGGACGCGTCCTCGGACGAAAATCGGTGAGCGGGTTTTTAATCGTATGGCGGCAAAAATTTTGCGATTAAAAAGTAAGCGTAGGCGAAATTATCGCTATGTGATGCCATCGTTATGCTGGGGTCCACTGTATATATTGTTCATACTCTATATTAACTCTCATGAGTACACAAGTACTTTTAATAAAATATATAAGGATATTCTGAACATTAATAAAACCTTACTCCTCTATGAACTTAAATGATTATATGACAGATTTCATTAAACATATTTCCTCTCAACACTGTTTATGGTACCAAATTTCCCCCCCCCTATGAAAGTTTTTAAAAAAAGGAAAAGTGATGAAAAGGGGGGAAAAGTATATGGAAAAAAAGAGAGAAGTTAAGGAGGGGGTGAAGCAATGTAAAAAGAGAGCAAATGAGAGAGGGGGTGAAGGGTTATCAAAAAATTTTTGGGGTTAAAAATAAAAAAAAAATTTTTGGAGTGAGTTTAACAAGTTAAGAAAAAGCCGAAAAAAATGGTTTTGGTAGTTAAAAATGGGAGAGGAGAGTTTTAAATGGAGGGGTTTAGGGGTATTGGGAAGATGGAAGGAAAAAATTTGGGGAATTTTTTAAAGGGTTTGAGAAGATAGGGAATTGTGTTTTTCGTGTATAGGGCAAGGAGGTTTTAACATCTTGTAGGAGTGAGGAAGAGCCAGTTGTGAGTGGGGGGAAGTTCGTGAGGCAGGGGTTTAAAATGAAAGGGGGAAAGGGCACCCGGGGATTGAGGGGATAAAGGTGAAATGTTAAAAGCGGGTGGGGATTAGTTTTTGGAGTGGTTGGTCCCAATTTTATTTAATAAAGGTAGGGAAGGGGGTAAGGTACCTAGGGATTGGCAGAGAGCATGCATAGTCCTTTGTATAAAGGCAAAGGGGATAAAAGAGAAATGCAAAAATTTTAGGGGGATAAGTCGGGTTTAGTGTACTGGGAAAATGTATGGAGAGTTAAAAATTGAAAGAATTAAAGTAAGACGGGAATAGGGTAGCCAAAATGAACAAGGAGGGTTTAGAAAGGTAGGGGGGGGTGGGCCAGGGGTTTTTTCAGTGAAACAAAAATGAACAGTTTTATAGATAAGGCTAAAAAAGGGCCCCTTTTTGGGAATTATTTGGGTTTGGAAAAGGCTATACAGGGTGGATAGGGGGCAAAAGTGGCAGATGTTTCAAGTGTAAGGTGTTTGGGGTAGGTTACTGAAAGCAGTGAAGGTTTTTTTCGAGGATAGTGAGGCTCAAGTTAGAGTATGTAGGGAAAAAGGGAAATTTTTTTTCCCCGTAAAAGTTTGGCCCTTTGACAAGGTTTTGGATTCACCCTGGTTTTTTTAAAATATTATAGATTGGGGGAAGAAATAAATGCGAGGGCTTGGCAAGAGGCGTGGAGTTTAAAAAATAAAGAATTTACACACCCAAAATGGGGGGTTTTTTCACAGCTGCTCTTTTTCCGATGACACGGGGCTCTTGGGAAAATTCTAAAAAGAATTGCAGAATTGGTGGAAAGAAAATTTTGGGAGGTGTGCAAAAGAAGAAAATTAAATGAAAACAGGAAAGAGTAAGGTTATGAGGGTTAAAAAAAAGATTAGGTGTTTAAAGATTTAAAACAATTGGGGGGAAAAGAGTTAAAGGGGGGAGGTGAACGTATTCCCGAAAATTTTGGGGGTGGACGTGTCAAGGGGTGGTCCCATGAAAAAAAGAGGTAATCCTAGAATTGAAAGAGGGAAAAAAAATGAGTGGTTTCACTTTGGAGTCTGGAGACAAGAACTTTTTCCCCTTGGGGGCAAAGAGGGGGGAAAGTATGGGGGATATAGTTTTTTAACCCCGGGTCTTATAAAGGGGTTGAAGCTGGGGAAAGAAAAGTTTCAGCGAGGAGAAGGGGGAGGCGTGGGGAAGTCAAGCTGAGGCAAAGTGTGGGGTTTAATTTTAATTTCAGAGAATTCGTATTGGAAGTTGGAGGGGTTGCGGGATTAAACCCAAAAATGTTGTCCAGAGGGCTGAGGAAGGGTTTTTTGAGGTGGTTCGGACATGTAAGAGAAGGAGCGAAACAAAAATGACCCTTTAAGAGTGTATCAGCCCGTAGTGGGAAAGGGAAAGGGGGGGTGGGTCCGGCCAAAGGGAAAGGGTTTTTGGGAGGGGGGAAAGGAGGTTTTTTGGCGAGGGGGTTGGACTTTTTGCCCGGCATGCCCTGAGGCCCTGTTTGAAAAGGAAATGAATGGAGACAAAAAGGTTTTTTTAAAACTTGACGTCTGTTGGAGTGGAGCAAAATAAACAATTTTTGAAAAGGGTTCAGGGAAACCGGGGGCGCCGGACTTTAGTCCCCGGAATGGGGAAATACAAATGCCTGCACTCCTGAAGGGGGGGTGTTAAAAGTTGCAGTTTAAAAACTGTTGGGAAAGCACCCTTTTGCAAGACAGTGATGGAGTGAATTATGGTGAAATTTTTTTTCTTTTTTTTGGGCCACCCGCCTTGGTTTTGGGAAAAAGCCGGTTTTGATAATAAAAAAAAAAAAAAAAAATAATAATAGACACTCTTAACAATGATCTGGTTTATCACCTGTAATATCTACTCCATAAGTCTCACAATACTGTCATTATAAAGTGAACCACTTCAGACACTCTGACATTGATATGGTAGTATCTCCTGATATGAACTCTCAAAGTCTTCATACGATTTTTTTTTTCACTAAAAAAACACCCCATTTTAATATATTTTTTTCAGACATTCTGAACATTGAAAGGATTATTAACTCCTTTATGTACTCTCATAATACAACAATACTGGCATTTTCCATAAAACATTCAGACACTCCTGAAAATTGAAATGGTTTTATTCGCTCCTGTAAGTAATCTCATGTGTCACAAAGTTTTGCATTTTTCAGTAAAACATTTCAGACACTCTGAACATTGATATGTTTTATCTCCTTGTATGTACTCTCATATGTGACACAAAATGGGTATTTTGCTGAATAAAAGCATTCAGACACTCCTGAAACATTGATATGGTTTATCTCCTGTATGTACTCACAAAATGCTTCACAAGAGTGCCTTTTGCAGTTAAAAACATTTCAGACACTCTGAACCATTGATATTGGTAATATCTCCGTAAGTACTCTCAATGTGTCCCACAATACTGCATTTATTACTAAAACATTTCAGACACTCTGAACAAAGATATGGTTTATCCCTGATGTACTCTCATATGTTTCACAAATAGGCCTTTTACAGAGTAAAGCATTTCAGACACTCCAGAACAATGATATGGTTTATCCCTGTATGTTAAGCTCATAAGTGAACCACAAGACTGCTTTTTTCCATAAAAACCTTTCACACACCACTGAACAGTGATATGGTTTATCTCCTGTATGTACTCTCATGTGTTTCACAAGACTGCGTTTTTCAGTAAAACATTTCAGACACTCTGAACACTGATATGGTATTATCTCCCCTGTATGACTCTCATGTGTTATCACAAAATGCTTTTATGCTAAAACATTTCAACACTCTTACATTGGATTTATGGATTATCTCCTGTATGTACTCTCATGTGTACCACAACATTGGCTTTTTGACTAAAACATTTCAGACACTCTGGACATTGATATGGTTTATCTCCTGTATGTACTCTCATGTGTACCACAAGTATGGCTTTTTGACTAAAACATTTCAGACACTCTGGACATTGATATGGTTTATCTCCTGTGTGTACTCTCATATGTTTCACAAGATTGCCTTTTACAGTAAAACATTTCAGACACTCTGAACATTGATATGGTTTATCTCCTGTGTGTACTCTCATATGTTTCACAAGACTGCATTTCACAGTAACAAACATATCAGTTCAACACTCTGAACCATTCATATGGTTTATGTTTTATATGTTTTATCCATATTATTTAAAAGAATGTATTTCATTTAAAATAATTTAAGTCACACAACATGTTATAGTTAATCATTTCTCTTATGTACTCACATTTCTATTTCATAATTTTTTTTTAATTATTTGGGACACTGAACACACAGTTTTCCTTACGAACATATTTCCATGTTAGGATTTATTTAGGGAAATCTTTTCATGCTTATAATCACTAATAAACTTAATATTTTGTGTTAAAAGACAATCATAATTTTTGTATTGTGTTAAAAGTTTAATATACATACTAGAACACTGCAGATACTCTCAACATTTTTATTATTTTCTCGTGTGTTTAAACAGATCTGTCTGAAAAGTTTTGATTACAGTATTATTAACTAGTTTTTGTTTTATTAATTGTCATGCATTTTTTTTTATTGAATTTCTTATATCAAAAGCAAAATTGCTTGATTAGTAATATTTTGCTGGTTAAAAATTCACAGGAATAACAGATATAGTGTTTGGCAAGATACAACCTGATAGTCTTACACTGGTGCTTCTTGAAGTACTGAAGATATAGTGTCTGGCAAGATACAACCTGGTATCTACACTGGTGCATCTTGAATGTACTGAAGACAAGTGTCTGGTCAAGATACAACCGGTAGTCCTTACATGGTGCTTGCTTGAAGTACTGAAGAAATAGTGTCCTGGCAAAACCTACCTGGTAGTCCTTACAATAGGTGTCCTTCTTGAAGTACTGAGGATATAGTGTCTGGCAAGATACAACCAGGGTAGTCTCAACTGGTGCTTCTTGAATACTGAAGATAAGGTGTCTGTCAAAATACAACCTTGGGTAGTCTTACACTGTTGCATCTCGTCTTGAAGTACTGGAAGATATAGTGCGTCGGCGAAGACAAAACCTGGTAGTCAACACTGGAGCTTCTTGAAGTACTGAAGATATAGTGTCTGGGCAAGACACACCCCTGGTAGTCTTACACTGGTGCTTCTGAAAGAACTGAATATATAGTGTCTGTGCAAGAACACAACCGTAGTCATACACTGTGCTTTCTTTGAAGACAAAAAAATACTGAAGATTACAGTGTCTGGCAAGACACAACCTGGTAGTCTTAACACTGGTGCTTTCTTGTGAAGTACTGAAGATATAAGTTGTCCTGGCAAGATATCAACCCTGGGTCTCTACACTGGTGCTTCTTGAAGGTACTGAAGATATAGTGTCTGGCAAGACAAAAACCTGCAGTCATACACTGGTGCTTCTTGAAGTACTGATGATATAGTGTCTTGCAAGAAAATTTACAACCAGGTATTCTTACACTGGTGCTTTCTAGAAGTACTGAAGATATAGTGTCTGGCAAGATACAACCTGGTAGTTCCCTACACAGTGCTTCTTGAAGTACTTGAAGAAACCGTAGTCAGGCAACATACAACCTGGTAGTCATTACACTGGTGCTTCTTGAAGTACCTGAAGATATGGTGTCTGGCAAGACACAACCTGGTATCTTACAATATCTTCTTGAAGTACTGAAGATATATTTCTGCAAGTACACAACCTAGGTAGTCTTACAACAGGAGCTTCTTGAAGTACATAAGATATAGGTCTGGCAAAGACACAACCTGATATCTATATTTCAACTGTGCTTCTTGAGTACTGAAGATATAGTGTCTGCATGACACACCTGGAGACTTAACACTGGTGCTTCTTGACGTACTGAAGATATAGTGTCTGGCAATACAACAACCTGGTAGTCTTCCACATAATACTCAGCAATAGTAACATGATTCAGAAAAGTACAGTATTCCCAATTAAGCAAACACAACACACTTGACTAGAATTTTTTTTCTCTATTATCACATGTTTCAACGTAAATAAAATTTTCTTTCTTTCCAACACACTCGGCTGTATTCCCACCGAGCGGGGTGGCCAAAAGGAAAACGAAAGTTTCTCCTTTTTACATTTAGTAATATATCAGGAGGAAGGGTTACTTAGCCCCTTCACCCTGTCATTTTAGTTGCCTCTTACAACACGCATGGCTTACGGAGGAAGAATTCTGTTCCACTTCCCCATGGAGATAAGAGGAAATAAACAAGAACAAGAACTAGAAAGAAAATAGAAGAAAACCCAGAGGGGTGTGTATATATATGCTTGTACATGTATGTGTAGTGTGACCTAAGTGTAAGTAGAAGTAGCAAGACATAAATAAAATTATCAGTTTTAAATATTTATCTGTAAAGACCTTCAAGATAAATAACAAAAAAGGCACAATACAGTGACTGGAACGATGCACAAATAACCTGCACATAAAAGAGAGAAGCTTACAACAACATTTTGGTCCGACTTGGACCATTGACAAAGTCACACACACACACATTGACTTTGACAATGGTCCAAGTCGGACCGAAACATCGTCATAAGCTTCTCTCTTTTATGTGCGGGTTATTTGTGTATCTTAAAGATAAATCACAAGTTGTTTATAATAATTATTTTTTTATTTTATTAACAAATTAGTCTGATACCCACCAATGCAGTTGGCCGAAAAAGAAAAACTTTCATCAATCACTCAATTACTGTCTTTCCTGAGGGATGCTTTAAGAACATAAGAACGAAGGAACACTGCAGAAGGCCTACTGGCCCATGTGAGCGGTCCAAGTCCCTCCTACCACCGCTTAACCAATGCACCCAACCTATTCAGGTTAGGTCACATGACTTAAGGGAGGAACACGGCAACCGACCTGGTAGCAAAAGCTACAGCCCAAACCACACCCCCCACATCCATCATGTATTTATCCACCTTTTTTTTAAAGTACACAAGTTCTGGCCTCTTAACTGTCCCGGGGATTTTGTTCCACCACCCCAAAATTTTCCCAAAAACCAGTACTTTCCTAATCCTTCTGAATCTGAATTTTTCCAACTTAAAACCATTGTGCAGCCTTCAGGCTAGTTTTTTTCACACACATTTACATCCCCTTCATTTATTCCTGTTTTCCATTTATACACCTAAATATTCCCCCAATTTCTCTCTTTTTGAGAGTGCAGTTTTCGGGCCCCCTTATTATCCTATGGGGAAGGTTTTGAACATGGGACAACTTGTCTCCCCCTTTGTACATTTTCCGGGAAAATTTATATCCATTTTTAAATAGGGGGCCCAAAAAATTTGCAGCATAATCTAAATGGGGCCAAACCCAAAGGTGATGGTTAAAACACCTGGGACTCCTTTATTTAGTTTCTTGATTAACCCAAAGGATTCATTAGCTTTATTGCGAACACATGCAGTTTCGGTTTCAGTTTACTGCAACCGAATCCTAAATCTTTTTCGCAACCCGTAATATTTAAGATCTACATTTTTTATTTATATGTGGGCATGGTTTTTGCCCTGCCCAAACTTTTAAAACTTTGCATTTGTCTAATAAATGCTCTGCCATTCTCTGACCACGTCAGTCTATTCAAATCTTCCTGGGGGCTCGAATGCCCCGTCGAATAAATTTCGCGGCCTTTTTTGGTGTCATCGGAAACTTTCCGATGTCGCCTTTATTCCTCATCTAGGTTTATGTAGTTGTGAAAAACGGGGGGCCCAAAACCCCGACCCTGTGGAACACCGCCGCGCTTTCCCCCTCTATTTCTCCCCATTTATCAAACTCTCGCTGCCCCCTTTTGTCAACCATGCCCCTATCCCGGAAAAATTTTTCCTCCTATTCCATGTGCTTTAAATTTTCCCCTAGTCTCTGATGTGGGGCCCCGTCAAAAGCTTATGAATCCTTACAAATATCAATTCATTACCATGATGTACCTCCTCAAATTTCCTTAGTGAAAAAAGTTTAAAAAATTTAAGGCGGGAAAGCCCCTTTGTAAAACCAGCTGAGATTCGTTGATTTTTTATGCTTTTCAAGGTTTGGGTATGAATGCCCGGCAATTATTGATTCCCTAAATTTTCCCACTATGGAGGTTAGGCTTATTGGTCATAGTTTGAAGTAAGGGCCCCGTCACCGTTTTTTAAAAAAGGGAACATTTGCCATTTTTTACTTTTCTGGCACCTCCATTTGTAGGGTATGTTTAAAAGATTTGCCAAAGGGTTTCTAAGCTCCTCTTTTTTTCCTTTTTGAAACCCCTTTATACATTCACAGGGCCCGGGGATTGTTTGGTTTTTAATTTATCTATTTGCCCAAGGGCCTTCACTTGTGACTCTAAAATGCACAGTTTTTTTATCGCCCGTTCACATAATTTTTATTTCTGGAACGGGATCCTCCTGTGTAAAACGAGAGGAAGTAGTGTTAAAAAATTTACCATTTCCTTACATGTCAGTGAGCTGCCCAGGACTTTTTGGGGGGCCTATTTTTTGTCCCTGATCTTACTTCTGTATACCTAAAGAATCCTTTTGGTTAGTCCCTTTGATTCTCTTGCAACTTTTCCCCCATAATCTCTTTTGCTTTTCCCAAATTTCCCTTTTTTTTTCTCTCTTAACTGAATTAACTTTTTAATTGCCCCCCTCCCCTTTTTTATTTTCCTAATATGCCTCTCTTTTGACAAAACAGTATTTTTAATCTATTGTTCATC
>NC_069418.1:60022608-60055223 GCF_026875155.1 Cherax quadricarinatus | reverse complement strand
GAGGGTTGGTACATATACTTTCATACATTCCCTACCTTCCCTCATAGATAACATTTTTGTCTCCATATACCTCAACGCACCACTCACCTTTTTTTCCCTCATCAATTCTATGATTAACCTCATCCTTCATAAATTCATCCGCTGACACGTCAACTCCCAAGTATCTGAAAAAAATCACTTCTTCCATACTCTTCCTCCCCAATTTTGATATCCAATTTTTCTTTATCTAAATCATTTGATACCTTCTTCACCTTACTCTTTTCTATGTTCACTTTCAACTTTCTACCTTTACACACACTCCCAAACTCATCCACGTACCTTTGCAATTTTTCTTTAGAATTTCCCATAAGCACAGTATCATCAGTAAAAAGCAACTGTGACAATTCCCATTTTGTATTTGATTCCCCATAATTTAATCCCACCCCTCTCCGAACACCCTAGCATTTACTTCTTTTACACCCCATCTATAAATATATTAAACAACCATGGTGACATTACACATCCCTGTCTAAGACCTACTTTTACCGGAAGTATTCTCCTCTCTTCTACACACCCTAACCTGTGCCTCCACTATCCTCATAAAAACTCTTTACAGCATTTAGTAACTTACCACCTATTCATATACTTGCAACATCTGCCACATTGCTCCTCTATCCACTCTATCATATGCCTTTTCTAAATCCCATAAATGCAATAAAAACTTCCCTACCTTTATGTAAATACTGTTCACATATATGCTTCAATGTAAACACTTGATCTACACATCCCCTACCCACTGTGAAACCTCCTTGCTCATCCGCAATCCTACATTCTGTCTTACCTCTAATTCTTTCAATTATAACCCTACCGTACACTTTTCCTGGTATACTCAGTAAACTTATTCCTCTGTAATTTTTACAATCTCTTTTGTCCCATTTCCCTTTAAATAAAGGGACCATACATGCTCTCTGCCAATCCCTAGGTACCTTCTCCTCTTTCATACATTTATTAAACAAAAATACCAAACACTCCAACACTATATCACCCCCTGCTTTTAACATTTCTGTCATGATCCCATCAGTTCCAGCTGCTTTACCCCCTTTCATCCTACATAATGCCTCACGCACCTCCCCCACACTCACGTCCTGTTCTTCTTCACTCCCTGGCCAAGGCGTGATATTACTGCCTCCCTTTCTTCGTCGACATTTAAAAGTTCCTCAAAATATTCCTGCCATCTACCCAACACCTCCATCTCTCCATCTACTAACTCCCCTACTCTGTTTTTAACTGACAAATCCATTCTTTCCTTAGGCTTTGTTAACTTGTTTAACTCACTCCAAAAATTTTTCTTATTTTTATTGAAATTTCTTGACAGTGCCTCTCCCACTCTATCATCTGCTTTGCTTTTGCACTCTCTCACCATTCTCTTCACCTTTCTTTTTCTCTCCATATACTCTGCTCTTCTTATAACACTTCTGCTTTGTAAAAACCTCTCATAAGCTAACTTTTTCTCTTTTATCACACCCTTTACTTCATCATTCCACCAGTCACTCCTCATTCCTCCTGCACCCACCCTCCCATTACCACAAACTTCTGCCCCATATCCTAATACTGCATTTTTAAAACTATTCCAACCCACTTCAACTCCCCCCTCCCTCACTATTCATACTTGCACTAGCCCACCTTTCTGCCAATAGTTTATACACTTTCACCTCTCTCTTACTTGTCGTTGCCATTTTCCTCTTTTCCCATCTACCTCTTACTCTAACTGTAGCTAAAACAAATAATGATCCGATAAATGAGTTGCCCCTCTATAAACATGTACATCTTGGAGCCCACCCACCACCATTCATCCTCGAATATATATTCTAACAAACTACTTTCATTACGTGCTATATCATACCTTGTATATTTATTTATCCTCTTTTTCATAAAATATGTATTACTTATTACCAAACCTCTTTCTACACATAGTTCAATTAAAGGCTTCCCATTTTCATTTACCCCTGGCACCCTAAAAATTTACCTACTACTCCCTTCACAAAATTTTTACCCACTTTATCATTGGAATCCCCAACCACAAGTACTCTCACACTTGGTTCAAAACTCCCCACGAATTCACTCAACATTTCCAAAAATCTCTGTCTCTCCTCTACACTTCTCTCTTCTCCAGGTGCATATACGCTTACTATAACCCACTTTTCACATTCAACCTTTATTTTACTCCGTATAATCCTTGAATTAATACATTTATACTCCCTCCTTTCCTGCCATAGCTTATCCTTCAACATTATTGCTACTCCTTCTTTAGCTCTGACTGTATTTGAAGCCCCTGACATAATCCCATTTATTTATCTCCACTGAAACTCTACCACCCCCTTCAGCTTTGTTTCACTTTAAGCCAGGACATCCAGCTTCTCATTCATAATATCTACGATCATCTCTTTCTTATCATTCGCACAACATCCACGCACATTCAGACTTCCCACTTTGAAAATTTTCTACTTATTCTTTTTAGTAATCATTACAGGAAAAGGGTTTACTAGCCCATTGTTCCGGCATCTTAGCTAACTTTTACAACACGCATGGCTTACGGAGGAAAGATTCTTATTCCACTTCACCATGGGTATAAAAGGAAAAGTAATTAGAACAAGAACTAAGATAAAATCAAAGAAAACTCAGAAGAGTGTGTATAAATAAACGTGTACATGTATGTATAGTGTGACCTAAGTGAAATTAGAAGTAGCAAGAGATACCTGTCATCTTGCATATTTATGAGACAGACAAAAGACACCGGCAATCCTACCATCATGTAAAACAATTACAGGCTTTCGTTTTACACTCACTTGGCAGGATGGTAGTAATAAATCTATAAATGTAATATATATTATTATAAAATATATTTTATATTATAAATTTATAATATAATATATATATATATTTATATATATAAATTTATATATATATTTTAATACAACATTTTTCTTTCCCCAAATTTGGCAGAACTTGCCCCTTGGGTTTAAATAGAAAATTTTTCCCACTTGCCAAATAGGACAATGAAAATTTTGTATGCAAAAATTTTCCCCCAAAATCATTCTAAACCCTAAGGGGAAAAAAAAAATAAATTTCACTTTTTTTGGGTTTTAATTTTTAAAATTACGTAAAAAAAATCTAAAATATATTTATTTGGGGTTAGGTTTTAAAAAAAATTTGTTCTTGTTATAAAAAAGGGTTTAAAGGTAATTTTCTAAGTTCCTTTTCTTTGCAAAATTAAAAAATTTTTGAAACCAACATTAAGAAAAAAAAAAATTTTTTTAAAACGATAAGAGAAAAATTTTAGAAAGGACTTTTTTTTAAAATGATTTTCTTGCTAATTACCTTTTTAAACATATTCAGCAAGAAATATATATACATTGGCCCCCCGCTTAAGGGATCACCCCCAAAATGCGCCCAAATTTAAAGTAAGGGGATTTAAAAAAGTGCGTTTTTTCGTGTATTTTTGGGGGGTTCTGAAAGGGCCCTAATCTATTTTACAATATTCTTATGGGAAAAAATTCGGCAGTACTGGCCCCTGAACATACAAACGGGGAAATGAAAAAAATTTTTAAACCGGGGGGTCCATTTTAATAAAATATAATATATAAATATTTATAAAATTATATATATATATATTTTATATAAAATATATTATATTTAAAATAAAATATATATATATATATGAAATAAGTTTCACAGTAAACAGGTGATTTCAGAATTTGCAAAAAAAACCCACTTAAAAGAAAAGAAAAAATTCCAAGCGCTTCCCCCGTGACTACTACATTATAAAGGGAACTATAAAAGAAAAAGCATCCATGGAAGCTATAAAAAGGGGTTCTGGCCAACCCCTCACAATCAGACCCCCAAAACAAGGGTTTAAAAAACCGGGACAACTTTCCCGGGCCCCAAAGGGCCGGGTCCTTTCCCAAAAATCACCAACAAGCTACCCCCTCCCCAAAAAATTTTTAAAAAATTATTATTTGTCCATGTTTTAAATAAATTTTCCCCAAAATTTTTTAAATTAAAAATGGATCTAATTTATAAAAAACCCAAAGGGAAAAATTTTCATATTTTTGTCAAAACTGCTTTTTATAAAAACAAGATTCAATTGTTTTCCCCCTGTCGACCTTTGGCCCTTGTTTGATATTTATTTCCCAAAACCTTTTTGAAAATAAATTTGGGGAATTTTTAAAATCTCTTACATGAATAAATAGAGAAATTGGAATCTTGTCCAGTTCAAAAACTATATTTATGTTTTTTAATCTTATTTTTCGAGTTTTTTAAACCCAGTTTTACCGAAAAAATTTTAAATCGAAAATTTTTAAAAGGGAAAATTTATGCCCAAAATCCAAAGCTTTTTGGGGGGGAAATTTTCTTCATAAAAAGGGTTTTTTTACTGTATAAAGATTTTTTTAAATACAACTTTAATATTAAAAGTTTTAAAGAAGAGAGGGCAATTAACCAAGTTTTCTGGTAAGGGAGAACCAATATTTTTAGTTGAAAAAGGTGGTTGTCCCTTTTTGGATTGTAAAAGTATTCCGCAACTTAAAGATTCTCAATTACATTCTTGGATTTTTAAATCTTTACCTATTCATAAATTTTGGTATTCCTACTTAAAATAGGAATGTTTTTAAAAACCCAAAGAAAAAATTTGGGTTAAATTTTTTAAAAAGTTGCTAGAAATATTTTTTACAATCCAAAAAGGAAACCCGCCTTATTTTAACTAAAAAATATGGGGTTCTCCCTTAAAATGAAAATTGGTTGTTGCTTTCTCTTTTAAACTTTTTTAATTTAAAGTTGATTCAAAATCTTGATACAGTAAAAAAAACTTTTGATAAAGAATTTTCCCCCCAAATGCTGATGGAGTGTTTTAAAAATTTCCTTGTAAAATTTGCAAAAAAATTTTTTTACGGTCAAACTGGTAAAAATCTCGAATAAGATTAAAACAACAAAAATTACATTAGAACTGGACAAGATCCATGCTCTATTTATTCATGAAAGGTTTTAACCATCCAAGATTTTAAAAAAGTTGAGAGGTAGTTCAAGAAAAGCCCATGGTCGAAAGGAAATATAATGAATCTTGTTTCATAAAAAGCATTTTGACAAAAAATTGAATTTTTCCCTTTGGTTTTATAAATTGTCCATTTAAAAATTTAATAGAATTTGGGATGAATTTAATAATCCCTGGACAAATATAATTTTTTAAATTTTTTTGGGGGTGAATAGTTTTTTGGGTGAGTTTTTTCAAATTCCCTGCCTTTGCCCCGGCGCGGTCGGTGTTTAACCGGTGGGATTGATAGTGAGGTTTTGGGCCCACCCCCCTTATTTTTCCCTTGGATGTTTTTCTTTCAATTTTCCTTGAAATATGAGTGTCACGAAAGCGCTTTGAATTTCCAATTTTTCAGAGTGGTTGTTTTGCTACTGAAATACCTGTTTACGTTTTTTTTGCATTAAGGGATACCCACGACTCTTAGAATTTTTTCTCGAAAAAGCTTTCCTAATCATATATCTTTTGTTTCACATTTTTTTTGCCTTTTTCAAGTCCCAAAAGTTAAAAATTCGACTTAATTTTAAAAAAAAAATTTTTAAATGAATGTTCTGCCCAAGTCTTTTTTACCCTTTAGACTCCTTGAATGAGAGTCGTCCTTTTGATGATTTTATGAGAATTATTCTTAGAACTATTGAAAAACAAAATATGGAGAAGGAACATTCAAAATATTGAGAAAAAAAAAATATCTTTTAATCAGGCCATTCCATCAGAAGGGAAAAAACACAGTATTTGGATCATTGCTAAAAAAAAACACAGAAGAATTTGTAATGTCTCAAGAGCAAACTACAAAGAAAAAGAATTTCAATTTGAAAATTGGTTTGGGAAAAACATGCAAATTAAACTTTTGTATTAATTATAATAAATTTTAGAAAAAATACAATGCTGCTCTAAGTTTTGGCCAAGTTTTGCAACTTCAAAAAAACTTTTTTAATGTTAAAATTTGCAGAAGCCTTTTGTTTTGAAAAATTTTTCTGATTTACCCCTTGATAAATTAATATTGTAAAGGAATGGATAAGCTCTTGTTAAAACAAAATTCCCAAATTGCCCTAAAGTTCTTTAAGTAAAAAAACAAAAAGGCACAATACCGGACTGGACGATACACAAATAACCCGACTAAAAAGAGAAGCTTTCGACGACTTTTCCTCTTTCCCTTTTTTCCTCGGGTTGTCTTCCTCTCCCGTCTCGTGTTTTCTGTTCCCTTTTTCATTTATTTTATTTCACCCTTCCCCTTTCGCACCTCTGTGCGTTGCTCCCCCCCTCTGTGGGCACAGCCTCTTTTCTGTCCTCTTCCCTTTTTTTTTGACGGCCGTCTCCTTATTTCCCACCTAAAACCCTACCCAAACCTACCCCTTTTTCTTCCTAAATACAACTACGATGAAATTTGACACGGCGGCGTCTCGTTGTCTTTGTTGAGGACGTTTTGATCCGTGGGGTTGGAGGGCGAAACGTTCGTGGGGTGCCCGGGTTTTGGGGATTTTGGGGGTTTTTTCACCCGTGGGTTTTTTTCTTTTTTTGTCTAAATTTTACTTTTCCTTACTATCTACATCTATACCTACTACTAACTACCCTCCACCTCTTCCTGCCTATATATTGCCGTCCTGCCTCCCCCCTTTTTGTGGACTTTTAAAGGTCCAAAATCGTACCGAAAAGGGTCGTGCTTCTTTTTTTTGTGCGGGTTATTTTTGGGATTCTTTTAAGTCTTATGATACCTTAATAACAATAAAAATTTGCGCCTTACTTTAAAAAACACAAAATAAAAAGCAATAGAATTAGAAAGAAATGATTTTCCAAGAAATATTTAAAATCTTTGAGATTCTGAAACTATTTAAACTTAGGAAAAATCCCCTAAAACCGTTTAACACTTTCAATAAAAAAATAAAAACTTCAGAAAGGCAAAAGGGAATTTGTCAAAACAATTTACTTCCCCAAAACCATCGCCTTTCATGTTGGACAATAAAAAACACAAACCAGGGAACTAGTCGCCAATTTTAGCTCCATGGGTCAGTTTTCCCAAAAAAATTATCCAAATGGCTTTTTGATTTTTGAGCCCTTTGTTGGCAAAAATTTTAAATTTAATGTTAAAAAAAAACATAGATTGGTTGATAAATTAAGCTCCTTGACTGACTTAATGGTTTTAACTGGGTTTGTTTTTGATGTTACTTCCTTGTTTACGAAAGTTCCTGTTGATGATTTATTAAATTTCTTATCTGAAGAACTCGTTAACTAGATTTCCATCCATTCCTACTTCATTTAAAATTATTTTAAACTTTGCCTTTGTGGGTAAAAAAATTTTTATTTAATGGTTTTAAATCAGAAGTTGGTTGGCAAGGGAAATCCCCTTTCCCGTTCTTGTAACCCTTTCTTGGAATTTTTTTTAAAAAAGGTTGCTTAACACAACCTCCCTAAATGGTTCAGTATGTTGATGAATTTTGTGTTTTTGCCCAAAAAAAGTAGATATAATCATTTCCTTGGAAAATTAAAAACTTAGCCCCTTCCATAAACTTTACTGTTGATTTTGAAAAAATAACCATTTCCCTTTTCTAATGTTTTAATTATTAAGGGTAAAATGAATTAAAAATTTAAAATTTACAGAAAACCTACAAATAATTGTTCCCTTTTCACTATTATTCCCCATCAAATAGAGTCAAACTGTCGTTTTCTCATCAATGTTTTAGAGCTTTACGAAATTTTTTTTTCTGAGTTCAAGTGGGAAATTCCAAAATTTATGAAAAAGGTAAAGATTTAAAATACCCAAGAAATGAATAGAGAAAACTTTTAAAGTTGTAGAAAACTTTTACAATCCAAAAAGGGCAAAACCCGCCCTTTTTCAAAAAAAAAATTTGTTGGCTCCCTTTTTGAAAACTTGGTTGATATGCTTCTCTTCTTAAGACTTTTAATATTAAATTTTTTTCAAAAAATTTTATACAGTAAAAAACTTTTGATAAAGAAATTCCCCCCAAAAAGTTATGGTGTGTCTTAAGATTCCTTGTAAATTTGCGATAAAGTTTTTCGGCAAACTGGTAAAAACTCGAAATAAATTAAAACAAATAAATATAGCATTGAACGGGCAAGATTCCAAAGCTCATTTATTTTTGTAAGAGATTTTAACCTCCAATTATTTTCAAAAAGTTGGAAAGTTGTATCAAGCAAATCCATGGTCGCAGGAAAATTTAATGAAACTGTTTATAAAAAGCAGTTTTGACAATAATATGAATATTTCCTTTGGTTTTAAAATTTTGATCCATTTATAATTAATGAATTTGGGTAGAATGTTTTGGTGGTTGTGCAAAGGGCCTGTCCGTTGGGCCCGGGGCTTGTAGGGGTTTAACCGTTTTGGGATGATATTAGGGTTGGCCAGACCCCTTATATAGCTTCCATGGAGCTTTATTCAAGTTCCTTGATAATTGAGGTTTAAAGAAAGCGCTTGGGAAATTTCCATTCTTTCGGTGGTTGTTTCCATATATTATATTATTTAAAATATATATATTATATATATATATAATATATATATATAATTTATATATATTATATATTTATATAAAGGCAAGGGGACAAAAGAGAGTGCAAAAATTTTAGGGGGGAAATTGTTGAGTATCTGGTAAAAATTATTATTTAAAGAATTTAAAATTTTAAGACGGAGAAAAAAGGGAAAGCGTGAACAAGGAGGCTTTAAAAAATAGGGGGTGTTGGACCAGGGGAAGTGGAAAAAAAAAGGCGATTTTAGAAAGGCTAAAAGGGGTGGGTTTATGGTTTAAAAGGCGAACAAAAGGGGGGTGGGGGGAAATTTGGGGAATGTTGCAGGTTTTATGGGGGTGTAAAGGGGGGGTTATGAAAGCAGTGAAGGTTTTTAGGGAAATGAAAGGGCCCCGTTTGGTACATAGGGGAAAAGGGGAAATTTATTTCCCAGTAAAAGTAGGCTTAGCAAGGATGTGTGATGTCACCCTGGTAGTTTAATATATTTATAGATGGGGGTTGTAAGAGAAGTAAATGTGAGGGTTTGACAAGAGGCGTGGATTTAAAAAAGATAAAAAATCACACATAAAGTGGGAGTTGTCCAGTTGCTCTTTGCTGATGACACTGTGCTCTTGGGAGATTCTGAAGAGAAGTTGCAGAGATTGGTGGATGAATTTGGTAGGGTGTGCAAAAGAAGAAAATAAAAAATGAATACAGGAAAGGGGTAAGGTTATAGGATAAAAAAAAATATTAGGTGATAAAAGGGTTTGGTTTATCGATTGGAGGGAGAGAGTATGGAGGAGGTGAATGGGACGGTCAGCGGATGGGTCTACGAAGGATGAGGTGAATATAGAATTGTAGGGGGAAAAGGGTGAGTGGTGCACTTAGGAGTTGTGGAGACAAGAATTTTGTCCTTGGAGGCAAAGAGGGGATGTTGAGAGTATATTTTACCAACACTCTTATGGGTGTGAAGCATGGGGGATGACGTTGCAGCGTGGAGAGGCTGGAGGGGGGAGATGTCATGACCTGAGGGCAATGTGTGGTGTGGATATATGCAGAGAATTCGTAGTTTGGAGTTAGGAAGAGGTGCGGGAATACCAAAACTGTTGTCCAGGGGGCTGAGGAAGGGTTGTTGAGGTGGTTCGGACATGTAGAGAGAATGGAGCGAAACAGAATGACTTCAAGAGTGTATCATTTGTAGTGGAAGGGAGGCGGGGTAGGGGTGGGCCCTAGGAAAGGTTGGAGGGAGGGGGTAAAGGAGGTTTTGGGGTTGCGAGGGGCTTGGACTTTCAGCAGGCATGCGTGAGCGTGTTTGATAGGAGTGAATGGAGACGAATTGTCTTTAATACTTGACGTGCTGTTGGAGTGTGAGCAAAGTAACATTTATGAAGGGGTTCAGGGAAACCTGCAGGCCGGACTTGAGTCCTGGAGATGGGAAGTACAGTGCCTGCACTCTGAAGGAGGGGTGTTAATGTTGCAGTTTAAAAACTGTTGTGTAAAGCACCCTTCTGGCAAGACAGTGATGGAGTGAATGATGGTGAAAGTTTTTCTTTTTCGGGCCACCCTGCCTTGGTGGGAATCGGCCAGTGTGATAATAAAAAAAAATATATATATATACATATATATATATATATATATATATATATATATATATTATATATATATATTATATATATATATATATATATATATATAAGTTAGTGATGATTTCTACAGTATGGCTCCTATGGCTGAGTGGCTCCTCCGGAAAAGGCCTTCTACAGAGTGGCTCCTTTTTCTGAGTAGCTCCCTTTCCTGAGTGGACTCCCATGACCCCCTCCATTGACCCCACCCACGACCCCCACCCACGACCCCCACCACGACCCCACCCACGACCCACACCCACGACCCCCACCCACGACCTCACCCTCGACCACCTCACCCTCGACCACCTCGCCCTCGACCACCTCGCCCTCAACCCCCCACCCTCAACCCCCCACCCATGCAACCCCACTGCCCTGCCCTCGTGCCACTCACCCTCCCGCCGTGCCCTCGCGCCCGCCCGCATACCTCTCACCTGTCCGTTGCGCCCACCCGCGCCTTCTGCAGCGTCGTCCGCATCGCCCCCGCGCCCCGAACTTTTTTCCGATTTTTGTGGAGAAATTTTCTCCAGGAGGGCGGTATCAGCCCCCTTCAGCCCCTTTCAGCCCTTTCAGTCCTGAGGGGCCCAGCCCTCTCGGAAGGGGCGAGTGTCTTGTTTACTGCTACAGTGAGTAATTGATCGCAGATGCAGTACGAGTATGCGACGTGGTCAAGCGACCGCCACTCCTTGCAGTCCAGTGTTGCAGAGTGTATTTTAATAAGAGACAGTAGATCTCTTACTCTAGCAAGACAATTAAGGAAAATCCTGCTCCCACTTTATTACCATAGTAAAGATAGTGGACATTGTTGTCTGTGCTTAAGACAGCAAGATTTAAACATTCTGATTTGCTTCATCGAGGAAGTGGCAAGGAAGCAAAAGTACTATGTCAGCTTTTCCTTTGTGCAAGGGGCAGTGACGGCGTGGGGTGCTGTGGCGTCTTCAGATTACTTTTGACTCTACTGAGAGTGACACTGACGCCAGGATAACCAACAAAGAGCGATCTGTGCGTTAGTGTGAACAAAGTGTCTCATGAAACACAATAAACACTTAAGAGAAGTGTGATCAGCTTCTTTAGTGATAAGATTGCGAACAATAAAGACAAATCTTGTGGAATTTAGAGTACCAGTGTGTGTATTCCTAGACTATGGAAGACGTGGACATCCAAGGACACTTCAGCTTCTATCAAGTCACCGATATCTGTCGAAGGTGTGAAGAACACCACAGCTCACGCTAAAAGAGCAAGGTAGGTTACGAATTTCTTGTAGTATGGGGGACTGCGCAGTTCTTGAGTCGCAAGGAGTTTGTAATCAACCTATAGTCGGCAGTAAGGTGCGGACTTTTGAGTCCAAACAAGTATGTAATTTGTCAGCAATCAGTGAATGAAATATGCTGACATAACACCCCCTAGGGGTAATTTATAATCTTACAAATTATAAATCTTTACAGCGAGTTGAGAGATGACTTCGACAGCTTCTCAAGACCTCGTCTGTAGGGGCGGCTGTGCAGGTGATGAGCTGTCTTTCTAAGTTAAGTACAAACTCTTTAAACCTAACTGGTAATCCCATTTCTCAACAATTTTTTTTCGATTTTTTTTGAATTTCGTTTGCTCTCCATCTCCTCGGATCAAGTTTTTATCGATATCAAAGACTCCATCTCCTCGGATCAAGTTTTTTGGATTCCTCCCTCTGGGTGTAAGCATTCAAAATGGACTCCCACTTGCATCCCAAATTCCCTTCTCCAACTCCTCGGATCAAGTTTTTTGGATTCCCCCCTATGGGGTTTTGAAATTCTTATGATCTCCTCGGATCAAGCTTTTCTCGATATCAAAGACTCCATCTCCTTGGATCAAGTTTTTGGGTTTCCCACCTATGGGTACCCCTCCCACCACCCACTTCTACCCCAAATATTCCTGCTCTACTTCCTCGGATCAAGTTTTTCTCGATATCAATAATACAAAGATTTCCCCCGCCATCCACTTCTACCCCGAATATTTCACCTCCATCTCCTTGGATAAAGTTTTTCTCGATATCAAAGACTCCATCTCCTTGGATCATGTGGAGAAATTTTCTCCAGGAGGGGGGTATCAGCCCCCTTCAACCCTTTCAGCCCCTTCAGCCCCTTTCAGCCCTGGGGGGCCATGCCCTCTCAAAAGGGGCGAGCGTCTTTTTTACTGTTTAGAGTGGGGTAAATTGATCACAGAGCTATGCCAACATTCAAGCGCCCTCTTGCCCCTTTTGCAGCGGTTTTTTGCAAAGTGTATTTTTAAAGAGACATTTCCCCCTTTTACTTGCCCAGGACTTTTAAGGAAAACCGCTCCCTTTTTAAATTACCTTATTTAAAAGATAGTGTACTTTTGTTGTCTATGCTTAAAAACAGCAAGAAAAAAAACATTCTCTTTGCTTCATCGAGGAGGTACAAGGATCCCAAGGTACTATTTTGGGGCTTTTTTTTTGTGTATTGGGGGAAAACCCGGCTTGGGGCGGTGGGCGCCCACCAACTCCCTTTTGGGACTCGATGGAGCCCAACTGACGCCAGGAAAACCACAAAGAACACTGATCTGAGCGTTAGTGGGAACAAATGTCTCACAAAACCCAAAAAACACTTAAGAAAAATTTTGTGATCAACTTCTCATGAAAAAATTGTAAAACAATAAAGAAAAAAACCTTGGGGAAACATAGTGAAACCAGGTGCTTTTCCTAGACAAGGGAAAAGACATGGACACCCAAAGGGACACTTCAGCTTTTTATCAATCACCGATACCTGTCGAAGGTTTTGGGAGAACACCATAGCTAAACTTTTAAAAGACAAGGTATTTTTACGAATTTCTTGTAGTTTGGGGGACTGCGCAGTTCTTGAGCCCAAAGGGTTTTTTTGTAATCAACCTATAGTCGCAAAAAGGTGTGGACTTTTGAGTCCAAACAAGTGGGTTTTTCGTCAGCCATCACCCAGGGGAAATATGCTAAACAAAAAACCCCCCCTTTTGGGTAATTTAAATACTTAAAAATTATATCTCTTGACCCCAAGCCCATGTTAAATTTGGTTTCGACAGTTTCCCTAAAACCTCGTCGGCGGGGGCGGCTTTTGGTAGAGGGATTTGCGTCTTTTTTTCTTTTTTGCTAAGTGTTTTTTTTAAAATTTTAAAAATTTATAAATTAAACCCAAAAATTGGTCGTGCTCAAAAACCGGGATAAAAACCACACTGTGGCCCCAAATATGTTGTACAACAGTGTAAAAATAACCAAATGACCAAAGGTCCTTCGAAAAAGCCTGAAAAAACTGGGGTTTTAAACAATATAAATCAGTATAAATGAGTCCCTCCAACTCAATCACAGAGAAGGGGCCCACCAAAAAAAAACGGGCCCGCTCACCCAGAAATTCACCCAACACCCAAAGAAAACGGGAGCGGGGCGACTCCCCCCAACCAAAAAAAGGGGGGGAAAGGTATCCTGCACCCTCCATCAACTGCTCCAATCTCGAAAAATTTCTGATTAAGACAGCAACCCCAACTGATTTTGTTTTTTTCTGAGTGTATATAAAACACTAGTGTTTATAGTATATATACACAAGTTTTTATAATTTTTAAAAGACAGAAATTACGGGGACAAATTGGGTTAAAGTTTTTTCTTATAGATCTACCTGTTATTTTAAAAGGGAACTTATACATAAAGTGTAAGCTTTAAAAATATATATTAACAGTGAAATTTAATAGGTGTAAGAATTTTTCACGGGGTGTTTTGGGCATTTAAACAGTGACATTTATAGTGTATAGTGAATGAAGGTAAAAACGTTTTTTTTAACGATTAAATAAATCGTGGCCCGGCTGACAAAAGCAAACTCAAGCCAAAACACCAGCCCATGTACGATTACCCTTCATGTCATTAAACCCGAGGTTAAGCTTAGGGGGTTCAGTAGTGTCTGACCGATTATTGCTGACTTAAGCATAACAAAAACTCAGTTTTTTTTATAGCAGTACAGTTTTTTTAAACACCTAAAGGGTTTGCTAAAATTTTCAGTAAAACCTTTTTAAAAGGCTTGTTTAAAAAAACTAAATTTTCATTTCTTACAGCAAAGGGTTTACACAATTAAAAAAATCTGATTTCAGCAGAAATGGGTTAAAACCCCAAATCCCAAACATAGATTTTTGATGATCTTGGGGGGGTCAAGTTTGAAGAATTTTACCCCAACGTCGGGAAAAAATTTAATTCAGACTATACCATTAGGGAAAATAAATTTCTTGAATCAATCCTTTCTAAAGGATAAAATTTAAAAATGTTTTTGGATCCCTTTTAGTGTCAACAATTAAGGGGGCCCGGGGTAAAAAGGCCATCGCCGCAAAAGTCTGTCACAGTGACCTACTAAAAATAGTGGAAAAGCACCTTTTTAAAACCTCCCAACAACAAGTGTCCCATTACCAAGCTACCTACATTGAAAATTACCTTTTTTTACCAAGGTCAAAAATTATGAAGAAATTCATTAGGGGTTTTCAATCCATAGAAAATTTCAGGGAACAGCCCTAGATGAGTTTTGGTTTAAGTTCAATTATTTTAAAAATGCTTGTAAAGGGAGAACCCCTATGAACTGATTAAGTCTTTTTCTGGTGGTAAAAGGGCCCAATTAAAACTACCCTTTACGTGTCTTACCCAACAATTATTTTGATGTTTGACAAGGCTGGGTTTTTAGACATGCAGCCCTTAATATCAAGCTTAACCCACAAAAACCATTTTTTTTTTTCAAAACTTACAGGCTTTTAAAACCCACTTTAAAACAATAGCCCACAGCCCTAGGTGCTAAATAGGGGCCCAAAGGGGAAATGTGTTTGGTTTTTATCAGGGGTATTGGAAACAAGATAAGTTGTCACCACAAACTATTGAACGTTTAAATTTTATTTTCAATAAACGCTTTTTCCTTGTGAAAAAATTAGCAAGGGTTTTTACAAACAATATTTTCATGCTTTCAAGCAACGAGACGATGAAAAATCCAAAAATCCCGGGGAATAACAAACCTTCAACTCATAAAAAAGATTATACCTACTCCCCACAAAACCCAAACATAAGGGGAAATCCCATATAGGGATTTATAAAGCTGTGAATACAACAACAGAAAAACCAACTTCATACATAAACGTACTCCAAAAGGTTTTAATTTTTGTAAATGCAACACTTTGGACACAGATTGAAATTAAATACTCTTTCAAGGGAGGCACGAAAACCCAACGTGTTTCATCAGCTGAAAAGATGAAACCCAAGTGTTTAGGTGAACCCCAAGGGGGGTAAATGCTCCCCTGAGAATTTTTTTTAAAATGCAAGGGTATGCATCACACGGGGCATTTGCCCAAAAAACTTTTGCTGACTACGGGCAGACCCCAACAGAATCAGGAAGTCAACAAGCAACAGCAGAAAAATGTAAAAATAAGTTTAAAGCAACTGCTCTCCCGATAGCTCGATTTGATTTATCAAATTTTTTTACAAAAAACCTATGTTTTAACATTTTTGATCAAGGCTCAAAAAAGGCCCTTTTCATAAGAAGACCCTTGTTGCACAAACGAAAAACAACCCTATCCAAAAATACAGTTAGATATAGCGGGTTTTTTTTTCCAAAATTCTGGTAAACAGACTTATGACCTAGCCAGAACACTGTTGGTCTGGGAAAACGGGAAAAAGACAGTAGAAGCTGTGGTAGTAATGATTTGCCTAATTCTGGCAGACCAGGGTTTAAAAAGAAACAGTTGCAGCACTGAAAGCACAAAGGGTCAATTTAAACCGGTCCTGGCATACCAAAAGGGAAACACAATTGGCCCAAATTTATTTAATCATTGGAAGTAAATTATTATCACTGTTTTTTTTCAAAAAGTAAACTTGATTTTTCACTTGCTAAAAACCCAGCAGGAGGCCAATGAAAAGGGGGCCCATTCCCTCTAAAAGGGTTGGAAAAAAGCGATATTGTTTTCCCAAGGGGAAAATTACAGTTACGAGAAAAACCCCACTGATCATGTACCACAAAAAAATTAAATCTTTTACTGGAAAAATAAATAAACCCAAATTTTTGGTTTAAGTTGTGGGAAATTTAGTTTCCCGATAGGAAATTAAATGTAAAAAAACCCAAACCCCAACAAGAGTCTCGACTTATTACCAATATTTGGACACGGGTCAAAAATAAAGAGGACAGAAATTGGGTAGGTTCCCATGGAAATTAAACCCCCAAACATCTGCCTAGAAAATTATCCATGGTTTTTGGGAAAAATTTAAAAGCACAAATACATGAGCCGGGAAGAACCCCAAAAACTACTGACTGTCTATGATAAAAACATACAAGCCCCAGTTGGCAATAAATTCATTGGGGAAATAGTCGAAGACAAGTTGAAACAGACGTCTTTAATCTCCCCAAAAATGGAGTCAAAAAAAGATTTCCCTAACCACTCCACTACGTTTTTTGTGTAAAAATTGAAAGCGCACTGCAAAAAAAATGTACAAGTTTTTAATGACTGTTTTAATGCCCGGGAAACCCTCAATAACTGAGAAGCTTGGGAGACGGCTTATAAAAATTTTTCGCCCCAAACCCATATGCCTACAGGGCCCTGAATTTTTTCCAAAAGGGCTTTTTTTAAGAAAGGACTACAAGAAATAGATAGAGATTATACCCGAAACTTGTCCTGAAAATCCACAAAGAACCTCAAAGTCCTGTTAAAACATATCGTTTTTAAATCCGTATTGGGTTTTGGTTTCAAAATCCCCCATTCTTTCTAAAGCTTCCCCTAAAAAACACATTTGAAAAAATCGGGGAAATTTCTAAAAGTGGGCAATCTTTAAGGTACTGTGAATAAAGAGGGAAATTTGAAATCCCCTTTTACAGAGAAGCAACAAGGAGAAAGAAAGAAGCAAATAGCCCTTTGGATGTGGAAATTTCAAATTTAATGCAATTTGGGAACTTATCAAAGAAGATTTTCCCCAAAATGAAATTCCTATTGCAACAATATCTGGGGCTTAATTGGAAAAACACAGGAAGATACTTTGGAAATCTCAAAAGGGTAAATAATAAAAATCCAAAACATCACTCCTTAAAAGTAGTTTATGTCAGAGGTATCACAAAGTTTTTTATCCTCTAGGACTCGTCTCAACCAAATTTCCATAAAGGGTAAAAAAGCTTATGCAAGATCATGGAAAATCAAAATTGGGTGGGATGGAACTTGCTTCTAGAAAGATCAAGCATGGATAAAAAATTTCCAGGGGGTTTAAGCCAAATTTTTTTCAAATTTAAATTTTCCCCGACAAATAGGCAAGAGGGAAACAAGTACACATTACTGTGTTTTTGTGATGCGTCCCCCCCAAAGGTTTTTGGCGCTGAGCTTTTCATGATTTAAACTGAAGGAAATACACTAATTACTTTAAAGGCCACGGTAAACACCCTTTTAAGGCAGAACAGTAACCACAATTGGAAAATGACAGCACTCTATGTAGGGACAAAAAGCGTCAAACTCAACAAAGTCTTTATCATCCACTATTTTAGAAAACCGGATCGGAGTGAAAAATGGGGGCATTCCCCCATTTGGGTTTAAAAAATAATAAGAGTAAAAAGGGGCTATGTCAGAACAAGTAGCAGAAATAAAAAGTTTCAGGGGAAAAAATTTTCTCCCTTTTCCCATCTCTACCCAAAAGAATCCAGCTGACATTTGCACGGGTGGGCCCCCCTCAAGAAATTTGGGGTAATAAAAATTAAAGGCTCCACGGACAGAACTGGGTCTCTAAAGAAAATAACCCGACCTCAGCAAAAAGCTACATTATGCCCAAAAAAAACAGTCTGCTTTTAACACAGCAGAAAAAAGTTTGTGAAATACTGCGACACAAAAAAATAGTCATTGATGGATCTACATACTCATCTTTGGGGAAAATCTTAAAGTTACAGCTCCCTTTTTTTTAAAAATTTATTAAAGGAATAAAAACCCGATTATGAATGGCTTGAAAACCCTTAAATTTTGGGTGAAACAAAAAACAGAAAGATTTTTTTCTCCCACAGAATAAAATTTTTTGGGAAACCCCAGGAAAAACCCCCAAAGAAACCTGTTTTTTGATTAATTCCCTTTTGGGCTTTTTCTCGACTCAGAAAAAAATTAAAAAATGAACGAAAGGAAAAAATTCAAAATTCTTTTTAAATACCTAAAGAAGCCCCTAAAATCCAATATTGATCCCCAAAAATCATTAGCTAACAAAAATGATTGTGCCCAAAAAGCCCCCAGTAACGTGTTACAGGTTGGGGGGGCTGACATACTTTGTCAATTTCGACTTTTCCCACTGGGTACCTCAAAGGGCGGGCAAAGTTGAAAAAAAAAAATAAAGGACTGTACTATTTTCGTCCCCCCCATGATATGCGGGGTAGTCAGTAAACCATCCACCCCCAATCCCTCTTTTAAAAAGTTTTTCATATTTTCCATTTTTAGGTGACAGGTGGGAGAATTTTCACTGGCCAATAAATTTTAAAAGAAAAAAAGTTTTTCGGGAATTCCCATAAAAGGGGTACATCGTTTGTTCCCTGTGCTACACTAAGCAGTACATCTAGGGGTAGCCACTGACATGTCGCGAAACCCTTTTCAAAATTTTTCAGAAGGTTTTCAGCCAGAAGGGGCATGTTCCCCCGACTGATGATTTCAGATAATGCAACGAACTTTTTTTGCTGGTGCTGCTTAAAATAAGCAAGCTTTGATCAACCAGAATACAACAGAACCGGGAAACAACGCGAAGTCGTTTGGGGATAAATTCCCCTAAATCTCCATGGCAAAGGGGGATTTTTTGAAAAAATAACGGCTTGTAAAACGTTGTTTAAGGAAACTCTTTTTCGTCAAAAAGACTTTGAAGAATTCCGTAACAGTTTTTGGGCGAAAAAAGAAAATAAGTCAACAACCCGACCTCTAACCCTTTTGTTACCCCATGACTGGACAATTTAAAATTTTTAAGCCCATCTCATTTACTCCATGGCAGAAGGCTCGAACCTGTTCCTCCCCCCCGAAAGATAAA
This sequence comes from Cherax quadricarinatus, assembly GCF_026875155.1. Taxonomy (NCBI): domain Eukaryota; kingdom Metazoa; phylum Arthropoda; class Malacostraca; order Decapoda; family Parastacidae; genus Cherax; species Cherax quadricarinatus. The sequence goes on along the minus strand of NC_069418.1, from coordinate 60,036,079 downwards.
GAAATCAAAGAGGATCCTTTTTATTTCGAACCTGAGCAAATTTAGGCGAAAAATTTAAAAAACCTTAATAAAGTGATTAACGTTGGGAGAAAATTTGGCGAAGACTATCTCACCTCATTTGGAGAACACTTCTTTGGAGCTGGTGTTTCCCGAAAATCAAAAATCCTTTAAAACCGGGGACATAGTGAATTTTTGACAATGATGGTCCCCCCCCAGGGCCCCAAAGGCCCTTGGAAAAATTGTGACCAAAATATCCGATGCAAATGGAATCATCAGGAAAAGTTGATGTTTTTAGGGAAAGGGGTATGAATAAGCGGAAAAATAAAAAAAAACTAGTGCCGTTTGAATTACACAGTGGGTTTAAAACAAAAAAATGATTCTCCAGAAACCCCCACAGGGCTAAAACAAAACAAAAAAACAAACAGCAGTGGTGGCGAGGAGAAAAAAAAAATTAATGTTTTTTGATGAATAGTTTTACAAACTGCACGAACCTCCGCCCCCCCCTAATTTTGGAGAAATTTTCTCCAGGAGGGGGTATCAGCCCCCCCTTTAAGCCCTTTCACCCCTTTAGGCCCCCTTTTAGGGCCCCGAGGGGGCCCTGCCCTCCCCAGAAGGGGGGAGCATCTTGTTTACTGCTTTGAAGGGGAGTAATTGCTATGCCACGTAGTCCCAAACGAAACCCCTTTTCTCCTTGGGAAACGGTGTTTTTCAAAGTGTATTTTTATAAGAACATTTCACCTCTTACTCTAGCAGGACAATTAAGGAAAATCCGCTCCCCCTTTATTTTCCCTAGTAAAGATAGTTACATTGTTTTCAAAAATTTTAAAACAGCAAGAAACAAACATTTGCTTTCTTCATCGGGAGGTGACAAGGTCAAAGGGACTAGGTCAAATTTTTTTTTTGTAAATTTGGGGAGCAACGGGTTGGGGCGGTGTGGCGTCACCAGCCTACCTTTGACTCGAGTGAGAGTCACACGACGCCAGGATAACCAGCAAAGAACACTGACCCGTGCGTTAAATGTGAACAAAGTGTATCACAAAACCCCAATAAAATTTAAGAAAAGGGGATCAACTTTTCATGATAAAATTGTGAACAAAAGACAAATCTTTTGGAACAAAGTGTACCATTTTGGGGTTTCCTAGACAATTGGGAAAAACGTGGACATCCAAGGACACTTCAGCTTCTATCAAAATCCCCCCCCACACCCCGGGCGAAGGGGTTGAGAACACCAAAGCTCCGTTACAAGAGCAAGGGGATTTTCAAAATTTCCCTTTTAGATCGGGGGACTGCGCAGTTTTTTGAGTCGCAAGGAAATTTGTAAACAACCATAGCGGCAGTAAGGGGGTGGACTTTGAGTCCAAACAAGTAGGTTATTTTTGTCCACCATCACCCAGTGAAAATAAATGACATAACACCCCCTAGGGGTAATTTAAAAACTTACAAATTTATCCTTTTAACAGCCCATTTTGAGATGGTTTTACAAACTTTTTTAACCCCCGTCTGCAGGGGGGGCTGTTTTAACATTTGCTTTTCATTTATTTACTAAGTGTTTTTTATAATTAAATTTTTTAAATTAAACACAACTGGTAAGGCCCAAAAACTTTAACAGATCAAGTTTTTGGATTCCCCCCCCCTGGGGGGAAGCATTCAAAAAGGAAACTCCCCTATGGGGCAGGGACTTTCTCCTTTCACAGGCCCAAACAAGTGTGGGCGTCTCCCCACCTGTTTTTACCCCGGGGGGTCATGAAGTCACGCGCCCACCTCACACATAAAAGGGGTGAATCTTGTCGACTTTTCCCCCCATGTCAGTGACGTCCCCGTGATGACCCCCCACAGACCCAAAAGGCCCGAATCTTTTTCGACCGAAATTTTAAAAAGAGGATAACATAAAAACACAAAAATTTTCATTTTTTTTTATTGTACAACCAATACATTTAAATACATTCAACAAAAAAAATTCCCTTGAAAAAAAGGTAAAATCACTGACTAAAATCAACATATTTTTCTCTGGGAAAAAAATTCCCATGGATTTTTTTCTGAATCTTCTTCGTCGTCACAATCCACATTAACAAAAATATTTTTAAAAATAGGGAAAACATTTTTACTCTTTAAACCCCGGGTAACCCCAAAAAATTCCACATTTTTTTTTGGTAATACCCACAACCCTTTTCCCCAAAATTTCCTTTACAAAAGATTCACTCTCCTCAAGTCTAGACATTTTTCTCGTTTTTAAACTATTTCATCAGAAAAAGTCACCACAACACTTCCAACTTATAACCACTTTTCGATAAATTCACTAGTCACAATTTTACATATTACGAAGTAATACACACACACACACACACACACACACACACACACACACACACTCACACACACACACACACACACACACACACACACACACACACACACACACACACCACACACACACACACCACACACACACACAACACACACCACCACACACACACACACACACACACACACACACACACACACACACACACACACACACACACACACACACACACAGAATTCACTCGATCGAAGACCAGGCAGAACTACAAAAGGATCTGGACAGGCTGCAGACCTGGTCCAGCAATTGGCTCCTGGAGTTCAATCCCACCAAGTGCAAAGTCATGAAGATTGGGGAAGGGCAAAGAAGACCGCAGACGGAGTACAGTCTAGGGGGCCAGAGACTACAAACCTCACTCAAGGAAAAAGATCTTGGGGTGAGTATAACACCAGGCACATCTCCTGAAGCGCACATCAACCAAATAACTGCTGCAGCATATGGGCGCCTAGCAAACCTCAGAACAGCATTCCGACATCTAAATAAGGAATCATTCAGGACCCTGTACACCGTGTACGTTAGGCCCACACTGGAGTATGCGGCACCAGTTTGGAACCCACACCTAGCCAAGCACGTAAAGAAACTAGAGAAAGTGCAAAGGTTTGCAACAAGACTAGTCCCAGAGCTAAGAGGTATGTCCTACGAAGAGAGGTTAAGGGAAATCAACCTGACGACACTGGAGGACAGGAGAGATAGGGGGGACATGATAACGACATACAAAATACTGAGAGGAATTGACAAGGTGGACAAAGACAGGATGTTCCAGAGATTGGACACAGTAACAAGGGAACACAGTTGGAAACTGAAGACACAGATAAATCACAGGGATGTTAGGAAGTATTTCTTCAGCCACAGAGTAGTCAGTAAGTGGAATATTTTGGGAAGCGATGTAGTGGAGGCAGGATCCATACATAGCTTTAAGCAGAGGTATGATAAAGCTCACGGCTCAGGGAGAGTGGCCTAGTAGCGATCAGCGAAGAGGCGGGGCCAGGAGCTCGGACTCGACCCCGCAACCTCAACTAGGTGAGTACAACTAGGTGAGTACACACACACACACACACACACACACCACTTTACTTTGAACACCAAAAACACCATCAATTACCTTTGAATACACCAAAAACATCATTTGAACACCTTTAAAATCACCTTTGAATAGTCTCAAACACCACTTGAGTACTCCCAAATACACCACTGAATACTACTAAAACACCACTGAATACGGTCAAAAACACCACCAAATCACCACTGAATACTCCAGAACACCTTCATAAATACTCTTGCACATCATTGAACACTTCAAAACACCTTTGAATAGTCTCAAACAGCATTTGAGTACTCCCAAATACACCACTGAATACTACTAAAACAGCAATAAATACGGTCAAAACACCACCAAAATCACTATAAACTAAGATCAGCATCACAGACTAACACCCATTTTCACACAAATCCCTTCAAATCACTATAACCAAGACGATCCCACTCACCTCCAACTAAGATATAACATGAGCGCAAAAAACATGAACACAAACCAAACACACACGAACACTTACAACAGAATCACCTCTTTTTTCGGTATCTCTAGTTCGACAACAACGCCCACAACCCACAACTTATAACCACTTTTTCGGCATCACTAATTCGACAACAAACCCACAACCTACAACACCCACAACCCACAACACCCACAACCCACAACACTCACAACCCACAACACCCACAACAACAACCCGCTTATAACATCTTTTTTTGGTATCTCTAGTTCGACAACAATACCCACAACCCACAACACCCACAACCCACATATATCATCTTTTCGGTATCTCTGGTTCGACAACAACACCCACAACCCACAACACCCACATCCCACAACACCCACAACCCACATCACCCACACCCCACAACACCCACAACAACAACCCACAACTTATAACCACTTTTCAGCATCTCTAGTTCGTCAACAACACCCACAACCCACAATACTCAACCCACAACAACAACCCACTTATAACATCTTTTTTGGTATCTCTAGTTCGACAACAATACCCACAACCCACATCACCCACAACCCACATCACCCACAACAACAACAACCCACTTATAACATCTTTTCGGTATCTCTAGTTCGACAACAACACCCACAACCCACAACACCCACAACCCACAACACCCCCACACACCCACAACCCACAACACCCCACAACACCCACAACCCCCCAACAACACCCACAACAACAACCCACTTATAACATCTTTTTTCGATATGTCTAGTTCGACAACAACACCCACAACCCACAATTTTTTCTCGTTTTAACTAATTTCTTCAGAAAAAGTCACAACAACAACCCACAACTTATAACATCTTTTTCGATATCTCTAGTTCGACAACAATACCCACAACCCTTATCGCTTACCAATTTATTCACAATTTTTCCTCTTTCGATACAAATTTTTCCCCTTCTTTTTATTGAATCTTAAAATGTAATACACATTCCTCCATACATTACTAAAATTCTTATAAAATCCTCTCCATACCCATCTCCTTGTATCCACATAAATTAATATTATACTCACAACATCTATTCATCTCACTACCCAACTACTGCGACATGTTTCTACACCCTCCATTCTTTTCCAATATATCATAACTTTCCACTTCTATAATTTCTTTTAAAATATTCACACATCACCTTTATTTTCAGTAAATCCCTCCATATTTCATTAAATTTCTAATACAAGCCTCCCCATACCCTCTCCATCTCACCCCCATTTCTTCACATCCACTCACCCCTCTCCCAACTCACCTCTTCTGAACACACACAAAAATCACATTTCACATCCACAAATGCATCTCATCACCCATCTCAAATCCACTAAAATCACTGTATCCAAGATATTCACAAAACTCTATGACCACCTAACACACACACACACACACACACACACACACACACACACACACACACACACACACACACACACACACACACACACACACACACACACACACACACACACACACACACACACACACACCTCACTTTACTTTGAACACCTTCAAACACTCTCATACATCATCATTTTGAGACCACCTTTTCTCAATATCTCTTAAGAAATATTCACTCATCCACAACCTTTATCATCTCACTACAGAACAACCCCAAGATTACTTCGAACACTCTCATAAATCATTTGAATACTCACATAAACACCTTTGAACATTTCCAAACAACACTGAAGCAATTCCAAAATACATTTTGAAAAACTCCCAATAAAATTTATCATCTCTAATTTTTCACACTTACACTTTTATTAAAAATTTCAATTCCCCCTACTACTTCCTCATCTCCAGATTTTAAACTTATCACAAAAAAATACTCATTACTTATGAATGAGAATTTTTACCAAAATAACACAAAAACCCACACACACCAAAATTTTTTTTGTACAGCACCAAAACCATCAATTACCCTTTTTTCTCCAAAAAAAATAATTTTAACACATTCAAAAAAAAAACAACAAACTCTCTGAATACTCCCAAACACCCCCTGAATACTCCCAAAAAAACCAAAAATTCCAAAAAGCACCGAATATGCCCAAACCACTAAAAATCACCAAAACTAAGATCATCACCACCGACTAACACCCTTTTTTAAAATCCCCTCAAAAACACTTAACCGACGACCCACTCACCTCAGATTTATTTAAAATGAACCCAAGGGGCTTTTTCCCTGGTGGGGGCTGAGTCTTTGTCCACCGCCTAACTCTGTCTGGGTCTTCTTTGCCCTCCCCAATTTTTTTTGACTTTGCTTTGGGTGGTTTAATTCGAGAAGCAAGTTACTGGACCACATGTCAGCCCTCTCCAGGTCTCTTTGCAGTCCTGCCTCATCCTCGTCCGATTTAATTCTTCTCATCAACTTCACGTCACTGCGAACAGGGACACTTCAGAGTCTTTTTCCTTCCATCATGTCGTTCACATATATCAAAAATAGCAATGGTCCTATAACTGACCCCTGTGGGACCCCGCGCGTAACAGGCGCCCACTGTGATACCTCTTCACGTACCATGGACTCGTTGCTGCCTCCCTGTCAGGTATTCCCTTATCCATTGCAGTGCCCTCCCTTTTACGTGCGCCTGATCCTCCAGCTTCTGCACTAATCTCTTGTGGGGAACTGTGTCAAAGGCCTTCCTGCAGTCTAGGAAAACGCAATCTACCCAACCCTCTCTCTCGTGTCTTACTTCTGTTACCTTGTCATGTGCGTATGAGTGTGTGTGTGTGTGTGTGTGTGTGTGTGTGTGTGTGTGTGTGTGTGGTGTGTGTGTGTGTGTGGTGTGTGTGTGGTGTGTTAGGTGGTCATAGACTTTAGTGAATATCTTGGTTTCAGTGATTTTAGGGGATTTGAGATGGATGATGAGATGCATTTGTGGATGTGAAATGTGATTTTTGTGTGTGTTCAGAAGAGGTGAGTTGGGAGATGGGTGAGTGGATGTGAAGAAATGTGGGTGAGATGGAGAGGGGTATGGGGAGGGTTGTTGTAGAAATTTAATGAAATATGGGGGGATTTTACTGAAAATAAAGGTAATGTGTGAATATTTTAAAAGAAATTATAGAAGTGGAAAGTTATGATATATTGGAAAAGAATGGAGGGTGTAGAAACATGTCGCAGTAGTTGGGTAGTGAGATGAATAGATGTTGTGAGTATAATATTAATTTATGTGGATACAAGGAGATGGGTATGGAGAGGATTTTATAAGAATTTTAGTATGTAGGGAGGAATGGGGTATTACATCTTAAGATTCAATAAAAGAAGGGGAAAAATTTGTATCGAAAGAGGAAAAATTGGAAATAAATTGGTAAGTGATGAGGGTTGTCGGGTATGTTGTCGAATAGCATTATCGAAAAAAGATGTTATAAGTGGGTTGTTGTTTGGGTTGTTGTTGGGGGGTTGTGGGTGTTCAGTGTTTTGGGTGTTGTGGGTTGTGGGTTGTTTTTTGTTCTATTTGTTGAGTTGTTTGGATGTGTTGTTAGTTGTGGTTTTTGTTGACCATTTTTTGTCTGTGTGGGGTGTATGTGGGTTGTGGGTGTAGTGGGATTGGGGTATGTTGTTGTCGAACTAGAGATACTGAAAGATGGATTTAATTAAGTGGGTTTTTTGTTGTTGTGGCGTGATGTGGGTTGTGGGTGATGTGGGTTGTGCCCGGATATTGTTGATCGAACTAGAGGATACCAACAAAAAGAGGTTTATAAGTGGGTCTGTTGTTGTGGGTGAGTATAGTGGCTTAGTGGGTGTTGTTGACAACTAGAGATGCTGAAAAGTGGATATAAGTGTGGGTTGTGGTTGTGGGGTGTTGTGGGGTGTGGGAGTGGATGTGGGTTGTGGGTGTTGTGGGATTGTGGGTGTTGGGGTTAGTGGTGTGTTGTTGTTGAACTAAGAGATACGAAAAAAAATGGTATAATTGGGTTTGTGGGTGTTGTGTGTTGTGGATATTGTGTCGAATTTAGGAGATACCCAAAGAAGAGTTATAAGGGGTTTTGTTGTGGGTGTTGTGGGTTGTGAAGTGTTGCTGGGTTTATGGGTGTTGTGGGTGTGGGTGTTGGATTTGTGGGTGTGTTGTCGAACTAGTGATGCCGAAATGTGGTTATAAGTTGTGGGTTGTGGGAGTTGTTGTCGACACTAGAGTTACCGAAAGATGTGATTCTGTTGTAGTGTTCGTGTTTGTTTTGTTTGTGTTCATTTTTTTGCGCTCATGTTATATCATAGTTGGGAGGTGTGTTTGGGAATCCGTCTTGGTTTAGTGATTTGAGGGATTTTGTGTGAAAATGGGTGATTAAGGTCTGTGATGGTGATCTTAGTTTATGGTGTTTTGGTGGGGTTTTGACCGTATGCAGTGCTGTTTTAGTAGTATTCGTTGGTGTATTTGGGGAGGTACTCAAATGTGTTTGAGACTATTTAAGGTGTTTTGAAGGTGTTCAAATGATGTGCAAAGAGTATTTATGAAGGTGTTCTGGAGTAATTCAGTGGTGATTTGGTGGTGTTTGACGTATTCAGTGGTGTTTAGTAGTAACAGTGTTGTTACTTGGGATTACTCAAGTGGTGTTTGTCTGAGATAATCAACGGTGTTTTTAAAGGGCTGTTCAAATGATGTTTCTTGGAGTATTCAAGGCAATGGATGTGTTTTTGGTGTTCAAGTAAATGGTGTGTGAGTGTGTGTGTGTGTGTGTGTGTGTCGTGTTGTGTACTCACATATTTTGTACTCGCATATTTGTGGTTGCAGGGGTCGTTCATAGCTCCTGGCCACAGCCTCTTCGCTAGAACTGCTACTGAGGGGTCTCTCTTCCCTCGCCCTTGAGGCATTATCATACTCACCTTAAAATTGTTATGGTTCCCGCCTACATTACGTCAACTTTCTAGGATATTCCACGGTCTGACTACTCTCATGATGAAGAAATACTTCTTAACATCTACTTTGATTCATCTGAGTCTTCTAAACTTCCAATTGTGTCTCTTGTGTCTGTGTCACCTTTCTGCGAACATCCCGTCTTTGTCCACCTTTGTCTATTCCGTGCAGTATTTTATATGTAGTTATCATGTCTCCCTGACCCTCCCTGACTCCTCCCGGCTGTCGTCAGGCCGATTTCCGTCACCTATCTTCGTAGGACAATCGTAGCTTGGGGTGACTAGCCTTGTTGCAAACCTTTGCACTTTCTCCTAATTTCTTGACGTGCTTGACTAGGTGTGGATTCAAAACTGGTGCTGCATACTCCAGTGTGGCTGAAGTAAAATGCATACAGAGTCTTGAGCGAATCCTTACTGAGGTATCGGAACGTATCCGTAGGTTCTGCCACGGCGCCCGTATGCTTGCTCAGGTTATTGATTGATGTGCGCAAAGGAGTATGCTCGGTGTTTATACTCACCCCCAGATCTTTTTCCTTGATTGAAGTTTGCACTCTTTGGCCATCTAAACTATATTGTGTTGCGGTCTTATTTACCCTTTCCCCAACTCTTCATGACTTTGCTTTGGCGGGGTTAACTCAAGGAGCCAGTTGTGGACCAGGCTTGTAGCCAGTCTAGGTCTCTTTGTAGTCCTGCTGATCCTCATCGATTTGATTCTTCTCATTAACTTCACATCATTGCAAGCAAGGGGACTTTATGAGTCTATCCCTTACGTTTTGTGTTCACTTTCAAAGAACAGCACAGGTCATAGGGACTGAACCCTGTGGAACCGCTTTGTCACAAGCGCCCACTCTGACACCTTGTCACGTACCATGACTCGTTGTTGCCTCCCTGTCAGGTATTCTCTGATCCATTGCATGTGCCTTTCCTGTTATGTGTGCCTGATCCTCTAGCTTTTGCAGTAACCTTTGTGAGGAACTGTTTCGAAGGCCTTCTTGAATTAGTCCAAAATAAATGCAGTCGATCCACCCCTCTCTCTCTTGTCTTATTCTGTCACCTTGTTCATAAAACTCCTAGTAGGTTTTAAACAGGATTTTCCTTCCCTGAAACCGTGCTGGTTGTCAATTATACACTTGTTACTTTCAGGTGCTCCACCCACTATCCTCCTGATGATTTCTCTATGGACTTGCATTACTATTACACGTTAGTGATTCAGGTCTGTAGTTTAGTGCCTCATGTCGTCTACCTTTTTAAAAATTGGGACTAAATTTGCCATCTTCCATTCCTCAGGGGCGAGTTGCTCAGTTTCATATGATGTGTTGAAGATCTTTTGTTAAATGGCACACACAATATCTCTGCCTCCCTCTTTAAGGACCCACGGAGAGATTGTTGTCTGCTCCCACACTTTGAGGTTGTCATTTCACATAGCAACTTTCTTCAATTCCTCCTTGGTTAAATGGTACCTCATCCAGCAATTGCCGGTGTTACACCCCTGTTCTGATGTCCTGGAAGTCTATGGTTTCCACTGTAAATACTTCTTAAATCTCAATGTGAGCTCCTGACATACCTCCTCGGTCGTTTCTTGTGGAATTCCCCATCCCCTTTCCTCAGTCTGATTACCTGGTCCTTGTGATGTTTGTTTTCCTCCTGATGTGCCTGTACAACAGCTTCGGGTCAGTCTTGACTTTTCGTGCTATGTCATTTTCATATTGTCGCTGGAGCCTTCATTCTTATCTGTGCATATTCGTTTCTGCTCTTTCGGCTAATCTCTTTATTCTTCCTGAGTTCTATGTCTTCTGTACTTTTGCTTTCTCTAGTACACCTAGGTTTTAGCTCCATTACACCTTTGGGTGAACCAAGGACTCGTTCTGTTTCTTCACCAGTATTTCTGTTTCCCTGGGAACAAACTTCTCCTCTGCCTCATTGCATTTTTGTTGCCTCATAGTCCATATTTCTTGTACTGGTTTTACTGTTCACGTTCCCTCTCCCACTGAATCGTTTTGAGGAAGTTCCTCAATGCCTGGTAGTTCCCCCTTTTGTAGTTTGGTTTTTCCCACCCTATCTCCTGATACTCTCTCCACTTGGAGCTCAACTATGTAGTCGAGCACAGAAACCACATGTCACTAGCTCCAGGGCCATTATTACAAGTATCCTCGATGTCTGAACTACTCAAGGTGAATACAAGGTCCAATCTTGATTGGGTCTCTTCTCCTCTCTCTCTGTAGTGTTTCTAACATGTTGATGCTGAGGTTTTCAGTACTACATCCATCATCTTGCTTTCCATGTTTCGGGAACCCCCATGGGCTCCAGGTGTTCCCAGGTCAATCTCCTTGCTATTGAAATCACCCATAACTTTAGTGACTTTGCTCCCCCATGTTATGCCTCTCCTGGCCACCTCTGCTAGTGTGCTCGTCTCATGGCCCTGTTGCTCTCATTGTATTCTTCTCTTGGTCTCCTGCAGTTCTGTGGTGGGTTGTACATTACTGCAATTATCACCTTATGTCCCTCAGACTGGATTGTTACTACTAAGTAGTCCCCTTTCACCCGTGCACATCCATTCCTTCCATTTCTCAAAACCCACTGGTTTTTAATGAGTAGTGCAACTCCTCCTCTTCCTCTCCTTCCTCTGTCTTTCCTGGGATTTGATATCCGGGTGGAAAGATTGAATCTGTTATTATTCTGAGTGAGTTTTGTTTCTCGGTGAGTGCTTTATGTCTGGGGATGTCCTCCTTGATATTTTGGCACTCCTCCTACTTATTTGTTATTCCATTCTGCATTTGTATACAACCTTCAACTTCTTTTCTAAGAATGTGGTCTGGGAGGTGTATTGGGGTTGGGGAAAGTGGGAGACCTGATAAGGAACCTATGGGTGGTTCTGTGGGGGTGGAGTCTGTTAAATGTAGTGGGTGGGGGCATTGGATGTGGCATGGGTGTTTTCTGTTTAGAGTGTTTGGCTGCACTGGGGTTGACTGGTAGGGAGGTCTTTATAGGAAGCTGTGAGGGAGGTTTTTTTGTATTTGATCTACGTCTGTGTCTGGGATCTCCTGTCTGTCTTCTCATCCCCTTCTCTTTCCTCCTTTCCCCTTTGTTCCCATCTTTCGCCAGTTGCTGCCTTTCTTCTTGTGTTCTGTTCGCGTGTCACGATACACACTTCCTGATGCGCGGCATGTCCTTAATCTTGATTTCTCCTGCATGTATCCTGTTTCCGTGTTGATTCTGCCTTGAAGGTCACTTTCATGGCCGGTTTTTTTTTTTTACAAACCCCCTTATTCTCCGAAAATTATCCATATGGGTCATGTCGTCTTCTCCTCAATTACTTTCATGATGCTTTCAATTACCTTTTTTTTCCCCTGTTTTCTGCTTCAATTGTTTCCACTTCAACTTCCTGTAGCCCATACACAAAGACTGACCTCACCTTTCATTCTCCACTGCATATTCCTGTGTATCCCTCATTCCATTGATTTCATCCATTGCAGCTTTCCGTTCTTCAGTTTCACTAGTACTGTACTTGGGTTCAGTGGCCTGTCATTTTCCCTTCTCGGCTTTCCCGTGCTCTGCATGTGGTCTGTAGGACCTCACATAAGCTTAGCTCTTTCATTTACTCAGTCTCCATGATTGGAGCTTCCTATTGGCTTTTGCTCTTCTTTCCCTACAGTCCCCTTCATTTGTGGAATGAGGTTAGCGTCTCTGTTGTCATCCCAAAGTGTTTTCTTTGTTCTTTAGGCTTCTGTTTCAGATTTTTCAGTTCCTCTTCTAAACTCTGTATAACTGCTCTGCTGTTTTTACATGCACCTCCACTTATGCTTTCTATTTACTATCCTCTCTTCCATTCTCATGCTAAGTTCTTCTAGTTTCCTTTCCCGTTCATGTTCCCTTTTTATGAGCTCTGCTGCCCAATCTTCCTTTGCAGCTTCCTCCTCCTGGCCCTTGGTTTTTCTTGTTGCTCTCTGACAACCCATTTTTGTTTTATCCTGATTGCCTCAGGGTGGGAAACTATGTAATTCTGTGTGTTAGGTTAGAAGTGTGTATGTCAGAGTGTGGGGGGGAGGTAGAGGAGGAACTGTGGCTATGTGGGAGAGGAGTGGGGAGGGGGAGTGGAAAGGAGGGAGAAGCAAGTGGGTGAGTGGGAGGGGGAGAGGGGGAAGGAGGGAGAGGGGGGAGGGGGAGGGTGACAGAGGGAGGGGAGGGATCAGGGGAAGGAGTGAGATGTGGGTGGGGGAGGGAGGGAGTGTATGTGTGAGTCTGGATTGTGGGGTGTGTGTGTGTGTGTGTGTGTGTGTGTGTGTGTGTGTGTGTGTGTGTGTGGTGTGTGTATTGTGTGTGTGTGTGTATTGTGTGTGTATGGGGGTGTGTGGGGGTTGTTGTGTGTGTGTTGTGTGTGTGTGCATGTGTGTTGTGTCTGTGTGTTGTGTATGTGTGTGTGTGTGTGTGTGTGTGTGTGTGTGTGTGTGTGTTGTGTGTGTGTGTGTGTGTGTGTGTGTTGTGTATGTGTGTGTGTGTGTGTGTGTGTGTGTGTGTGTGTGTGTGTTGTGTGTGTGTTTTGTGTGTGTGTGTGTGTATGTGTGGAATTATGTGTGGGTTTAGTATGTGTTTGAAAAGTAGGTGATTTGTGCTTGGAGTGGTATGTGGATTCTCAGTGGTCGCTTTGTGACCACAACCTTTGTGACCTGACCCCAACCCTCCTGGGACTTGCCCGCACCTTCTTACAATGTTGCCT
>NC_069418.1:59975387-60022108 GCF_026875155.1 Cherax quadricarinatus | reverse complement strand
AAAACTGGTGGTTCTAGCAACATTGTTGGTGCTCTTCCTAGAACTGGTGGTGCTAGCAACATTGTTGTGCTCTTCCTAGAACTGGTGGTGCTAGCAACATTGTTGGTGCTCTTCCTAGAACTGGTGGTGCTAGCAACATTGTTGGTGCTCTTCCTAGAACTGGTGGTGCTAGCAACATTGTTGGTGCTCTTCCTAGAACTGGTGGTGCTAGCAACATTGTTGGTGCTCTTCCTAGAACTGGTGGTTCTAGCAACATTGTTGGTGCTCTTCCTAGAACTGGTGGTGCTAGCAACATTGTTGGTGCTCTTCCTAGAACTGGTGGTGCTAGCAACATTGTTGGTGCTCTTCCTAGAACGGGTGGTGCTAGCAACATTGTTGGTGCTCTTCCTAGAACTGGTGGTGCTAGCAACATTGTTGGTGCTCTTCCTAGAACTGGTGGTGCTAGCAACATTGTTGGTGCTCTTCCTAGAACTGGTGGTGCTACTTCTGATGAAGGTTCATATACTGGTGCTCCAGGTAATTTAGTCCCATTGCATCAGCTTCACCCACACTGACAGTATCAAGAGTAAACATCAGCAGCAACAGCAATAACAGGAACAACAGTAAGTGCATCAGCAGCAACAGCATTAACAGGAACAGCAGTAAATGCATCAGCAGCAACAGCATTAACAGGAACAACAGTAAGTGCATCAGCAGCAACAGCAATAACAGGAACAACAACAGTAAAAACGAGGAACAGCTTTAACAGAAACAAAAGAAAGAGCAGCAGCAACAGCAATGACAGGAACAATAGCATTAACAGTAGAACAGCATTAACAAGAACAAAAGTAAGAGCAGCAGCATTAATAGGAACAGAAGTAGGAGCATCAGCAGCAACAGCAATAACAGGAACAGAAACAGTAACAGCATCAACAGCAACAGCAGCAACAAGAACAACAGCAACAGCAGCAACAAGAACAACGGTAATAGCATCAGCAGCAACAGCAATAACAAGAAGTGCAGCAAAAGCATCAGCACAACATCAGTAACAGGAAGAACAGCAACAGCATCAGGGGCAACAGCAGTAATAAGAACAATAGTAACATCTGCAGCAACAGCAACAATAGTAACAGCATCTGCAGCACCAGCAGTAACAGGAATAACAGTAACAGCATCAGTAGCAACAGGAACAACGTAACAGCATCAGTAGCAATAACAGTAACAATATCAAAAGTAATAGCATCTGCAGCATCAGCAGTAACAGGAACAACAGTAACGGAGCCTGCAGCAGCAGTAACAGGAACAACAGTAACAATATCAAAAGCAGCAGTAGTAACAAGAACAGCAGTAACATCAGCAACAGCAGCAGTAACAGGAACAACAGTAACATCATCAGCAGCAGCAGTAGTGACAGGAACAACAGTAACAACATCAGCAGCAGCAGTAGTAACAGGAACAACAGTAACAACATCAGCAGCAGCATAGTAACAAGAACAACAGTAACAACATAAGCAGCAGTAAACAGAAATAACAGTAACAGCATCAGCAGCAGCAGTAGTAACAGGAACAACAGTAACAACATCAGCAGCAGCAGTAGTAACAGGAACAACAGTAGCAACATCAGCAGCAGCAGTAGTAACAGGAACAGCAGTAACAGCATCTGCAGCAGTAACATCAATTCAGTAAATTCGGGAAACTTCTTCTGTACATTTCCTAAATGAACAGTTTAATGTTAATACGAGAGAGAGAGAGAGAGAGAGAGAGAGAGGGCACACCACTAACAACTGCCTGCGAGATACCAGGTGCAATTACTGCCACAAGAAAGGACATCGGGAGAACCAGTGTCGGAAGAAAAAGGAACTTGACAGACAGAACCACGTGTTTAGAGACCTGTTCTCGGAACAAACCAGCAGGATCTTTGAATTGGTGAACACACTCACACGTCACCCACTCAGCTACTCCTATCTCAGCACAGCAGGTGGTATTGTGCCTTACAGGACCACAGACCTACATCCCAGCAGCTGCCTCGGTGCCCTACCTCTCTCAATGTCAGGCACTTTACATGCCTTACACACCCACCGCCTTAACCCGAACACATCATGAGGAGCCAGTCTATCAGCATCCTGTCTGTCAATATTAGAGGTTTCATTACCAATGTTGGAGAGCTCACACACAGTTTTGTGAACACTCGACAAAACTCCAGAAAATTTTGCAATAATTGCTGGCTACACCTCATGGATGAGAAGAGACAGGCAAGGGCAAGAACATTCTAATCCAACCTTAAGAAGGTGTGGAAGCATGCTTGGATGTCCTTGTATTGATTGGAAATCTCATTTGGAAAGATTGGAAGAACTACTGAAAGCCTTACAAAAGTATAACTTCATTGTAAATTTGCAAAAATGTGAATTTGGAACGGCACAAAATAAATATCTTGGTTTTAAAATAGGGCAAGGACAAGTGGCCCCCGACGAATTAAAAGCCAAAGCCATTTTAAGTTTTCAACATCCCCAAGATAGAAAAGCCCTCCAAAGATTTTTAGGGATGGCTACTCATTACCGAAGGTTTTGACAAAACTTTGTGCAATAGCTTCTCTTCTCACTAAACTAACAAGTTCTAAATATAAATTCAACTGGGACGAGAGCTGTAACTTAGCCCTTAAACACTTAAAACGTTTTCTATCCTCAGCTCCAGAATTACAATGTCCAGATTTCAACATTTTTTTTCACTCTACAAAGTGATGCCAACGACTCTGCATTGGTGGTTCAGTGGTAGAATTCTTGCCTGCCATGAAGGAGGTCCCAGGTTCAACTCCCGGACAGGCCCCCACTTGTTACACTCCCAGGTCTATATAAGGCCTTTATCATATACTTTCTTTGTGATTAAAGTATAACAACTATAGGCTGAGAGTTAGGGATAGTAATAGTCTTCAATAAAACTTCTTTTAATTAAGCAGTTAATTAGATCATAAAACGAAAGCCAAGTAAAATTATACCATTATACAGTATCTTTGTCAAGAATGCTTACTGAACGCTCTACAATACCAAGTTCCTAGATAATGCCTTGAAATACATGATTAAATCAGAGTTATATACAGATACTCCTTCAGAGTAGAATATCTAGTCTTTATACCAGATTAATCAGAGCATTACAAAATTTAACAGAATATACCAATTGAAGAAAACCAACAGAAGTCAGTTTATAAGAGCAGAGCAGGTGTGTTGACTCGTTGGCTGGTAGTTTCACTCTCATTCTACAGCGAGGGTGGAGGTAAGGTAGGTCACGTGACTTCTACCACCACAATGACACAAAAGGAGAAGTGGGCAGGGGGGTATATAACCATCGAACAGTTTATTGGAGACTTGATTCCTTTCAACTTTCATCAGCACACAGACCGATAACATAAAGTGACATAATACACTAGAAGTTAACCCATAGTGGCTGTGGAAAATTGCATTTATCTGGATGTAATTCATAAGGTACATACCAGTAAATGGTAACACAGATAATTATTATTTATAAAAGTTACTTAGACAAGTAGAAATTTGGGACAACTAGGTCACAAAAATGTCCCTCTTCGATACCTACAACTGTCATGTCCACAAGTTGCTCTAGACCTATAATTACAAATGAAATGTACATACACATCAGGAATTCTGGTAAATATAAAAATTGGTGGACTGTATATTAAAATTAATGATACTTATACACATTTATATAACAGAAGGAGAATATATCTTAACATATTCTAGAGATTAATGTGTATCATACTCAAAAACCTCATTCTAACCAAATTTATGAAGATAATGCTGGCCAGAATTATAACACAAATTTAGATAGCTTATCGGGAGTTCCTGGAGCTGTCTTGGTCCAGTCGTCTGATATCTCCCGTTATGCAGGACTGCACATCCAACAATTTCGGCTCCTATTTGAGAGGTGTCAGCCCAATTTAACCTCTAGAGCGACGAAAATTCTTCCAATTATTTACTAACATTTCTTGTCCAATTCAAACAACAATGGCGAGTCTCTTCTGCTCAGGCGCAGAATTTCCCATGTTTTATAACATAAATTTTATTAAATACGATGTATTACACTAATTTACATAAAAAATTCACTGTATTTTTTTCCAAGAAAATACATTATTTTCCACACTGTGGCCGGCCGGAGTTTGTTGCTAAATGACTCAAATTACTCCTTCCTTTAGGAGACTATTCCAGCCGGTTCTGGCTTGAGTGGCTGTTCTCTTAGAAGGTCTTATCACGATTTCATCTTCCGGCATCACTCGGTCAGCGTTATCTTCAATATCACTCGTGTCACTTTCCTTCAGATTTTCATTTACGTTTGATTGAAAACCATTTAAATTTCCCAAGGGAATCAATTTATTAATTGTGCATAAACTTTCCTGGCCACAACACAACACTTTGACATTCCGGACAACACCTTGTGCATCTGGGTAGAATGTCAATACTTTGCCCAGAGGCCACAATGTTCGATATTGTTCAGTATCAATCAACACAATGTCACCTGGTTGAATGTTCTGTCGATTTACTGCCTCTGTCGCTCCATAAAAGTGTTCATGTAGTGTAAGAAGATATTCCTTATGCCATAACATTAGACCAATGATCAATTACTTTACTTAACATTTTAAATTTATCACACAACACTGCTGCACCATTGTAATTTTCATCACTTTCTTCCAGATTATCTCTATAGACAGGAGCAGCTTCCAATTTACTTCCACATATTAGGTGAGAAGGTGTTAATACATCTGCATCAGGTGTATCACTCATGTACGAGAGAGGCCTATTATTTATCCGATTTTCCGCCTCCACTAACACTGCACGGAATTCTTCCAAATTAATTTTCTTCCAGTGTAGTACTTTGCGGAGACACCTCTTCACTGTGCCTATAAGTTTTTCGTACAGCCCCCACTGCCAAGGGGCTCTAGGAGTAATAAATTTCCAGGTACACCCTCGTTGGGTTAACAGAGATTGAACATCGTTACTATTATTTAACTCTATCAAATGTTGAGCACCTGTTACAAAATTTGTTGCATTATCCGAAATCAATCTTGGACAGGATCTCCTAGCTGCAAATTTTTGAAACAGCTGTATAAACTGTTCTGCAGACAAGTCCTGAGCCACTTTTAAATGAACTGCCCTAGTAGCCATACAGGTGAACAAACAAACATTCACTTTCAGTGGAACACCATCTGAAGTACCTGTTAAAATTATTGGACCACTATAGTCTACACCTGTTACATCAAATGGTTTCACTAATTGTACATGCTCCTTTGGCAATGATGGAGGACCTGGGTACATATAGGATCTGGCATCCACACGGCGACATATTACACAAGATTTAATCACCCTTTTTACACTTTGCCGTCCTTGTGAATCCAGAAAGTTTCCCTAATACAATTTAAGGTATCTTGTACCCCACCATGCATTACATTTTTATGGGCATTTAGAACAATTAAATTTGTTAGATGATGAGTTTTGGGCAGTAAGATAGGGTGCTTAGCATAATCACCCAATTCAGCATTTTGTAACCTACCTCTGCACCTAATTACATTGTTCTCTAAATACAGCCCCAATTTCTCTATCATGGAACCTTTTCACAATTTTTCTTTCCATCATCAATTTAATCTCATTTCCATAGATTTCTTCTTGTACCCTCTTTATCCAATATTCAAGAGGATGTGAAACTTATATGGGGATATTCATCTTGTTTAGAAATTTAAACACCAACTTAGTTACATTGATTAGTTTGGGTAAAGAAGAATACCTATTTACATCAATGGCTAAGGAAGGACAAACTATTGGAGTGGTGGTCACAGTAATTTCAACAGGAGCAATATACGCCTTTTGTACAGGCCAATTAGCTTTATTTACCAACCAGCTCGGTCCTTTAAAATATGATACAGCATTTACAAATTTAGCATAAGATAAACCTCGAGACAAGAAATCAGCTGGAGTCTCCTCACCAGGTATATGATTAAATGTTAACATATCCTGACCCAAATTATTATACTTCTCTTGCATCTGATTAATTTCAGCGACTCTGTTTTGTACGTACACAATTTTACTGTTTCCATTACGAATCCATTGTAAGGATACCTCATTATCAGACCAAATTACAGTGTCGCTAATATTTATCTCCTGCAACTTATTTCTTATATAATTAGCTAATTTGACATCTACATAAATGGCTGTTAATTCCAACTTAGGGGGGAAAGTGAGGGAGAGGGAGAGGGTGAAGACGTGTCACAGTGTGCTCCACAAACTTTCTTAATATTACTTAAATACGAGGGTTGGTGTGGATAAAAGCTGTTCAGTGACGTAGTACTACTTACAACACATTAGTACAAGTAAGCCAACTCCTCCACTGAAGTGAATATAAGCAATATCAGTGATATTAAGTGTGGTATGGTGAAGACATGGTGTGAGGGGCCCAGCGCAGGCCTTAGGAGTGTCTTCACTATTGCCTTCAGAGTAGCGTCAAATTTATTTTGGGGTTTTGTCCCTATGTACTAGCTTTTTTTTTGTTTTTTTTAAACAACGTGGCGGGTAAAATGAAACCCACAGGGGATTTGTGAAACATTTTTCCTTTAGGGGAAAAGGGTGGATACATAAACAGTTTTTTTATTAAGTGATAGGGGAGAAGGCAACACTTCCAGTTTAGGGGGCCCACTGCCCGCCTGCCCTCACTACCCCCCCGCTATAAACACCCCCACCTACCCACACTACCCCCCACCCACAAACATCACCACCCACCCTCTCTCCTCCTGGAACTTAAAACCCTACAACCCTCCTCGGGGAAATACTTCACAAAAACCGCAAAATAGCAAGTTACTACGCAAAATCTGGCTTTTTGCCCCAGTACTTTAATTTTGATGTTTTGTGTATCCCCAAAAAGGGGACAAAACTTTTCTTGGATGAAAGGGGAGCCATTTTGTTCTAACTACTCCCACACAAAATTGAAATTCCCAGAAGGAGTTTTGTTTAAACCGGGTTGAAAATTTCAAAAAATTTTAAAGGGAAATATCCATAATTCTGGGGGAATATTGGATACAAGCCTGGAGCTACAGGGGGGAATTTTTCAGAATTCCTCCTAAAGGGATTTCCTGTCCAAAGATCAAGACTGCCCTCTTGGCTGTTTTGTAAATTTGCAGCTAAAAAAATCCATCACAGGAACATTTTCATGAGCCCTCAAATAAATTAGATAACCTACAACCCCCCCTATTGTAAAGGCCCCAGGGCAAGCCTGAAATAAAGTGAAAGCTGTCAGCTGATGGCGACACTTTTGACAAAGACGGGGAAGCCCCACATTTGGATTTTAACTCAGGGTAAAAACTGGGGGAATTCTGTCATCGCTAAGGCCCAAAACCTGACAGAGTTCAAAACACTCCCTTTTGGGGAAATTTCCCAAACCAAAAAATTTCCCACTGAAAAAACCACAGAGGGAACAAATCCTTTTCCCCCAGCAACTTTGGGAAGCCTTGGATATTTAAAATGTCTCCTAAAACCTGACATCCGCTTCGCCACGGGCCAGTCAACTTGACAGGCACATACCATCTCTGATCCTACACCTGTCGCACACCTCCCGATACATTCTAGAATCTGGTGTATTTGCTTAAACAGAAAGTTTTTGAGCCAGGATTTCTCCACCCGAGAACGGTGCAGTTATTGATAAAGGGAACATCACTCACCTAAACCCCTTTACTGCGCCGAAGTACAACAGCAGGGACACATCTGCCCAAAACCTGGTAGAGGGGGGGGGTAAGACGTGGGGGAGGAAACATTTACCCGGGTCTCACCCCCACTAACAAAATTTTCCAAAGGAAAAAAATCTGAGGCAAATTTTCGAAAAAAATTTTTTTGCAACAAATCCTAGCCCAAAACCCCTCCCGGGCACCTGGGCTGTGCCTCGCTGTCACCCGGAAGGGGCACCTGCCAACAACTTTTCCCTGCAAAGATACCGGGTGAAATTTAAACTGCTACAAAAAGGACAAAGGGGACCAGTGCCGGAAAAAAAAGGAACTTGACAGCCCAGGGCCCCCTTTTTTAGAGACCTGTTCTCAAAAAAACCAGCAGGACCCTTTTGATTGGTAAACACTCTCACACGCCACCCACTTAGCAAACTCCTATCCCAGCCCAGCAGGTGGGTTTTGGGCCCTTTATACAAGACCACAGACCTAATCCCTCAGTTTGGCCCTCATACCCTCCCTCTCTCAACGGCAGGCACTTACATTCCCAAAAAAACCCCCCCACCTCAACTGACCACTTCATAAAGAGGAGAAAAGTCAATCAGAAAATTCCTTCGGCCAACATTAGAGGTTTCATTACTAATGTTGGAGCTCACACATAGTTTTGTGAACACTCGCCCGCCCCGGGACAAAAATAGCTGTTTTTTGAAACTTTTTTGGATGAAAAAGGACCCCCCAAAAAATTTTGGGGCCAAAAATTTGGGCGGGCTAAAACCTCATGGATAAAGAAGAGACAGGCAAGGCAGGGAGGTGGGTGTTGCTGTTGTTTCTCTAAAATGTTCATCCCCAGCACATAGATTTTGCCCCCCCCTACAATCTTGAAATTTTTTACTTAAACTCTGTAAAAAACACTAGCCCTTTTTCCCTTTTTTAAGAGGTGCAATGTACAACCTCAGTGGCAACATGCAGACCCTATAAAATTTCCTAAGGGAAAAAAATTGACCCCCTTCTGCTACAAAAACAACTGTCAACAAATTATTTTTTTGTTGGTGCCCCCAAAACCCAGCCCCTTTAAAACCCAGGGGGATTTGGTTTGACCCTTCGGGGGAAAAGTTTTTTTTGACATGAGAAACTTTTTTTGTTTTTTCCCTACTCAAAACTCTGGCTCCTCCCTTGACCCGTAGGGGGGTAAATTCGGGCAAAGACATAGTAAATTTTGTAAAACCCCCCTTTGGGCTCCGTTGGATGGGTCTGACCACAAGCTTTTTTTTACAACACTAAGATCCCAACAGAACGAGGTGGGGAGTCCACTTTCCAAAACCCTTGGCTAGGGGAAAAGGAATTGGCCAGCCCTTTGTCTGACTCGCCACCACCGCCCGGGAATGCCCTTCTCCAGGGGGATGTTGACAACCAAATGAAAGCCTTCACTGGACACATCCTTAAACTCAAACAAAACACATTCCTCAAACCGGGGAATATGTGACAAAGGGAACGAACCGGGCCCTTGGGTTTTGGGTTCGTTTTTTAGAGAGGCTGCTTTCTGCAAAAACAAAGCATGGCGAAGGTATAAAGACAACCCCACCACCTATAACAGGAACTTGCACATGCAAGCCTGTAGGGGATTGGGTGATGTTCAAAAGTGGGCCCCTTGCTTTAAAAGGGGGGTTTGGGGCACTAAAAGAAAGTTAGCATCAGGGAGGGTAGGCCTTTTCCCAAAAATTTGGGGGTCCCCGGTCAAAACAGACAAAGGTTTTCCCGCCTTATGAACTTTTTTTCCCCCCTCAAATTTGACAGGATGGGGCCACCTCTACAAATAGTCAAAAGAAGGCGGGGCCTCTTTTCTGAACACTTTTTCTACCCAAAAAGCAAGTTTCCCGACCCCGCAAAGGAAACCCCCCTTTGGGTAGCTGCAAAACTGTGCCAAAAAAATGTCATGGTGAAATAAGGGGAGGGGAGGGGCATTTCCTTTTTTAAATCACTTGACCAAGAAAAAGGCGTGGGGCCCAACAAGTTTAGCCCAAGATTTGTTGGAAATTGCAGACCAGCGGCACCCCCCCTCTAACCCCGCAAACTTTCAGCACGCCTAGTACAGTGGGAAATTTACCCTCTCCATGGAAGAGGCAAATGTATCCCGTTCACAAAAAAAAGAGCAGAGGGGAAATCAGCAACTACAAGACCAGGGTCACTCCTGTCAAACACTGGAAGATCCCTTTAGACAATAATCTCAAAAAACAAATGACAGATTTTTTTGACTACCACTCACTACTTTGTGATCGTCAATATGGGGTTCAGGGAAAAGGGTTTCTCTCTACGATCTGATTTTTAAAACCCCTCCACAAGTGGCAAAAACCCGTCACAGGGGAATCCAAAGTCAGCTGTGTGGTAGCACTGGGCATTGCGGCGCTTTTTGACCGGGGGTGGCAAACCCGGGCCTCTAGCAAAAAATTCAAGCACTGGGAAATTTCAGGGTCTATGCTTTTGTTCCCTCAGTGATTACCTTCCCTGGTAGTTTTCTAAGTGTAGTCCCAATGGAAAAGGGAAACGCAAAGGGATCCTATTGGGGCAAGCGGGTTTCCCCCCAAAAGGGAAAAAGGGGGCGGGGCCACTGTTATGGGAAAGTCTACTTCAACGACCTTCTTTATCTCATCCCCCAAAACACTTTCATAGCAAAACGACTGACACTGACATTCCCCTTTTTCCAAGAGAAGAAAAGCCAGCGCTCCCAAGCTAACAATCACCAGCTGAAGCAAAATTCACTTTGGGGGAAAAAGATGGGAAAATAACATTTTGGGACCCGAAAAACGCAATGATGATCCCTCCTAAACCCCCATGGGGTGGTAATGCCCGGGGCAAATATTTAAAGGGTGAATGGGAAAGATGTGGGACCGGAAAGAAGTTGATATCCTTGGGGGGAAATTTTTACTCCAAACTTTAACCATGAAAAACCATGGGGTTTTAAAACTTGCAAAAAAGGGAGCCAGAAGCTTTTAGCACTTCGGGCCCTATCTCGCAATCTGCTTTTACAGTAGGGGTTCAAGAAACCTGTACGAGGCCCCAAGTAAGCCACACCTTTAGTATGCTCCACTTTTTGGGTTTTCCCGCCCCCCCCCCTCATCTGTGACTGCTTACAGGAAGAAAAAGAGCAAGACGCTCATCTCTCACCCGGGACCCATCCGGGAAAATCTGTCATTTAAAGCGAGCCTTCAAAAAGGGAGGGAGTGGGTGGCCACTTTAGAAAAGGGCCAAAGCAAAATTTCCCCGGGGTTCCCCTTTCGAACAGCGTGAAAAATTTTTTACCCACAAGGGGACGGGCGAAAAGCAGCAACTTCTTGGGGGCGTCCCCTTTTCCCCAAAAATAAAGGGGGGGGGAAAATAAAAGGGGATGATGAGTATGGAACACATTCGTACGCATAAGATGTCAACAAATAAAGTCATTGTCAATTAAAAGCGGCCCACAAGGGCTCCAACTTCATCCTGTCCCGACTTGAGTCTCATAAAAATAAAAATGCTTTCAAATGAGCTGATTAGGTACACTCTTATTTGCCAAATAAAGTTAGGAACCCTTAACCTTTAATATACGTCAATAAAGCGGGGGATCCTTAACCTTTCAAACCCTTGTAAAAAAAAAAAAAAAAAAAAAAAATAGTGATTTAATTGGAGACATTTTACCTTAGACATAAAAAAGAGATACACTTTTTATATTAAAGGGTAAAAACTGCTCCAAAACCCTTTTTTAAAGCATCACAAAAAATGTTGAGTAATTTTCCCCCATTTGGGGTTGGCCACCTACGTGAACTCCCAAAACGGAATTTTTTAAAAATCACCCAAATTTAAATTCATCCCACCTTTTTAAAGAATTCCTCAGGTAGAGTTTTATCCCAAACCTTTAAATTTTTATCTTCCTTTTAATAATTTCCCCTTAAGAAGGGGGGACACAAACAAGTGGATCAAACATTTTTGGGAAAATTCAGCAAGCAAAACTCTTTTAAGTTTTTTGGGGATACTGTAAATTTTGGTTTTAACATTAACAAATCTCTCTCAGTTCCAAGTTAAACCCCAAAACATTACTACATTTTGGGACTTCACTCCCAAAAGGAAATCTTTAATTATTTTGCCTTTTTAAATTTAGACGAATTTCATTCCATTCCCCAGAGGCATATTTTCACCTTGCATTATTTTATTAGCCTCTCCAAATCATTAACAGTCCCCCCTTCAGTTGATGTCACACCCCGAAATTGTCCACCCTAAAATTTTTGCTCATTACTTGACTCAATGGACTTCCCGTACGTTTTAAGGTGTTCATTTATATTGTTCGCCGCTTGAAGTAGCAAACGACTTGGGATGTAGCACACCAAATATACGCTCCTACAAGCGAAAGGTTTCAGAGGACTAAATGGTTCACTAGGATTCTCGGGCCATAAGAAAGCGGACACAATCCAGTGTCAGCCTCTTGTAAAACCCACGTCTAGGAAAGCTTTACTTATGTCAGCCGTATAGGCATAATTCTTCACCCTGAAATTAATAAGATATCTTCTAATTTTTTCCGTCAGCGACGGACCTGTCATCAAATAGTCATTTAAACTAGGTGCACTTTTGTTACTCCTGGCACTACAATTAAACACAATCCTCAGAGGAGTGGTCTTAGAATCCTTCTTCACATCCGTGATGTGGCAAATAGTGACCATAAATTTTGGCTAGCTCTGGAGGTACCTCTTCTATAAATTTATTAATTAATTGTTCAGCAATTATATCATATAGGCAGTTAACAATTCTGTGTCTTACTCAGTTCGCGGAGCTGAGCCTTAACTGTCCTTATGCCATTCTGTAATTAGTGGGCAATTCTAGATGGTTCAGTCTCCACAGAAGTCGTACCCAGTATTGTCCAGATTCAAATTTTACATCTCTCAGGTATGTTCCTGAGTAAAAGAATCGTCTGGACTTTCTTCATTTACATTTATTCCAATGCTGTCTAATTCCCACAATTTATGCACTGGCTCAACACCATCCTCATGGAAGAATTATACTGGGTAGGATTTCATGAGTAAGACACAGTTATGGTATCTGTAGTTTCCTATAGCATGTATTATTATTACGAGGAATCCTACCATACATTACATGGCCTCCTGCAGTCGTCAAAGGGTGACACCACATTTCTTTACCATACCCTTTACAAAATATTTAATTGGGCCTACAGAATCATCACTTACACCAGAAGGTGCTAAATTTACATTATGTGAGTCTTTCTGTAGCTTTACTAAGCCCTACTGTAGATATTTTCTCTGGAAGACTATCTACAATTACTGCATTAACACGTTTTTTCTCATTGCCCAACCTGACAGTTACATAAAGTGTCATACAATTGAGCTGTTTTGTCTGAGGAAAACCAATAATTTTAGAGTGATAGGATCGCCCATTTGTCCTTTCATCCCATCATGACATTTACATTTAATGAAAGTACGTTGGGATCCCTGGTCTAACAAGCAGTTATATTTTTTTATTTATGCCTTTTATCATCAAATTTAACCTGTAACACAGGTAAGGCTACTTCAGCAAAACCATCATTAACATTAGCAGCAATTTTTACATTAGCTACTGTTGTGTCAGGATTGTCAACATTATCATTATTATCAACATTAATCATATAACCCTTACTCATAGTCTATATGGTGTGTTCCTTGTGACATTGATAACAGTTGTTTAATTTGGCATAACAATCCTTTACATTGTGATTACCTAAACATCTGATACATCTGGTCAAGTTCTTCCAATCTTTCAACCTTATCATTCCATGAATTGCATGCATTGCAATTCTTAGAAAAATGAGTACCCTTGCAGAAAAGACAATCTCTCTTTTCTCTGACTGTTTCTTATTAACTGGCTACCCTTAGGAGGGTACTTATTCTTCTTACCTTGTGGAGAATCATTATTTTTTATCCTGCTACTTGATATGCATCTATGTAATTCTTTTTAGGAAATGAATTTTGATTATTAACATTGGATAATTTTTCCCTTTGTGAAACTTGACAGATACTCACAGTTATTATGTGTTGCAATCTTTAAAATGAGTTGGTTGGCTGGTCTGCAAACTGAACATTTAATTCTTGTAGACCTAGTCTTATTTCCTCCAGATCAAAATAACCCTTGTGATATTTGTTTGAGATCCATTCAAGTGTTTTACAGCTTAATTTATTCTGTACTATGGCACCAATAACCAGTATGATTCCTTCAGATTACATTTATTACTTAAAGTTTGAGAGTGCTCTCCAGTTAAACTCTAAACTGCTGTAAACCTTTGTAAGTGTGATTGGGAGATTTAAATTTAAAACAATGATATTCACTAGATCCAACCTACTTTGTTCTATATTACCATAAG
This sequence comes from Cherax quadricarinatus, assembly GCF_026875155.1. Lineage (NCBI taxonomy): Eukaryota > Metazoa > Arthropoda > Malacostraca > Decapoda > Parastacidae > Cherax > Cherax quadricarinatus. The sequence continues at coordinate 60,008,051 of NC_069418.1, read as the reverse complement.
TGACTTTCAACAAGTCAACTGCTTCCTTATAAGAGTCATGCTACATTGGGAAAGGCTTGTATGAGTATTGAGCATCTCCTCTTACCTGCCCCTTTGAGGTAAAATAATTTAGTTACACGGGCTAGGTCACTCCTGTCATGCACAGCTGCTTTAAAAAATTGACCAGAACTCCTCCCAATTTTCTCCAGGTTTAAATCAGGTAAATATAATGCTGGGGAGTTTAGGCAAAGACATCTTATTTGTTGGAGCAGACTGACCAACTGCCTGGGTTTACACATTTTAATTTTATCCAAAGCCTGACTTTTAACAAGAAAGAATCTTCTCTTCTAATCATAATCTGATTAATCATAAAGATCTACTTCAGTCTCATCTACACAGTTACTAACAAATCTCCTTCATATTTTTTTGTAATATAATTTGTATGAATAATATCTATTCCCTAAAGCATCTAAATAAAAATTTAAATCAGTATTCACAGTTTCCCTTTATTCATTAATTCCAAACATTATTATATGCCTGGTTACATGACCTTTCTAGCCTGTAGTGATGCTTTTTTTTTTTTTGCTCTATATTTTCATATGTTTGTCTTCTATATAATTTCCTCCCTTTTCAGCCATGATGCAATGTATTAAATTCAACTTAATTAATAACACTGATTATGACTAAATTAAAGCACTTTATAAAGGTAAATAATACAACTTACCCTTTTAATAAATCCTAGCTACACTTGGCTTTGCAATTACATGTAAGAAAATTATAAAATAAAATTTTTGCTACACTTGACTTAGCAATTACACATACAAATGATATAAATCTTGGCCAGAATTGTCTTATCAAAATTAATATTGTTTAAAAATAAATCCACTACACATTAATAAATTTATGAACTTTAAAATCCACCCCTTCTGCCATTTCACATATAATTATTAAGTAATTAACTACTTAATGACTTCACTAAATTTCATCCGTTTTAAGAAGGACAAACGGGCAAATTAAATGTGGGAAAATTGCATTTACTGGATGTAATTCATAAGGTACAAAACCAGTGAATGGTAAAACAGATAATTATTATTTATCAAAGTTACTTAGACAAGTAGGAATTTGGGACACCTATGTCACAAAAATGTCCCCCTTCGATACCTACAACTGTTATGTCCACAAGTTGCTCTAGACCTATAATTACAAATGAAATGTACATACACACCAGGAATTCTGGTAAATATAAAAATTGGTGGACTGTATATTAAAATTAATGATACTTATACACATTTATATAACAGAAGGAAAATGTATCTTAATATCAATGGAGATTAATGTGTATCATACTAAAAAAACACTCATTCTAACCAAATTTATGAAGCTAATGCTGGCCAGAGTTATAACACAAATTTAGATAGCTTATCTGAGGTTCCTGGAGCTGTCTTGTCCAGTCGTCTGATATCTCCCGTTATGCAGGACTGCACATCCAACAATTTCGGCTCCTATTTGAGAGGTGTTCAGAACAATTTAACCTCTAGAGCGACGAAAATTCTCCGATTATTCACTAACGTTTCTTGTCCATTTTCAAACAACAATGGCGAGTCTCTTCTGCTCAGGCGCAGAATTTCCCCATTTTTTATAACAAAAATTTTTTATTAAATACAATGTATTATACTAATTTACATAAAAAATACACTGTATTTTTTTCCAAAAAAATACATTATTTCCACAGTGGCCACATAAAATATAAATATACAAACAAATAATCTTAATACAAGGACGTTAATTTCCAATTAAGCTATAAAAGGAAATGAACACAACATAATATTAAAGGAAATAAAGGTTAACAATAAGGGTAAAGTAGTAGAGGCGCAACATGAGTGATGTGGGAAAAGGTATAGTCACTTGTCAACCCCTCGGCTACGTTGGATCGTCTGACCACCCAAAGGGTGTTTTTACGACACTTAAGATCCCAACAGAACGAGGTGAGGTGTCCACACGCACAAACCTGGCTATGGGAAAGAGGTAATTGGCCAGCCCTTTGCTCTGAGCTCGCCACCCACCGATTGGAATGCTCTTCTCGAAGGGGATGTTGACAACCAAGTGAAAGCCTTCGCTGGACCATCCTTAATCTACAACAAGAAACACATTCCTCACCGGCAATATGTGACGAAGCCTACAGATCAGCCTTGGTTTGGCTTTCGTTGTAGAGAGGCTGCTACTGCTAAGTACAAGGCATGGTAAAGGTATTAGATCATCCTACCACCATTAACAGGAATTTGCACATGCAAGCCTGTAAGCATAGGGTGAAGTTAAAAAATGGGCCATCGCTAAATGTGAGGTGAACACAAAAAAAAAGTTAGCATCAGGGAGAGTATGCTCCAAACCTAGTGATCCCTGGTCAAGGATAGGCAAGGCTATCTGCCTGATGAACTCATTCCACCTCTAAATCGACAGGATGGGACCATCTCTACTAGTAGTCAAGAGAAAGCGGACCTCTTTGCCGAACACTTTGCTACCAAAACGCAAGTTCCTGATCTAGCAAGGGACCCTCCTTGGCTAGCTGCAAGAACTGTGTCAAAACTGTCAGTGGTTACAATAAGGTAGGAGGGGGTGCATTTCCTTCTTAAATCGCTTGACCAAGAAAACGCTGTGGGCCCAGACAAGTTGAGCCTGGGATTGCTAAGACTATGTACAGACCAGCTGGCACACCTCTAACTCCGCATCTTTCAGCACTGCCTGGGACAGTGTAAATGGCATTCTCTATGGAAAGAGGCAAATATAGTCCCTGTTCACAAAAAGAAAGCAGAGCAGAAATCAGCAGCACGGACCAGTGTCACTCCTGTCACTCACTGGCAAGATCCTTGAGACAATAATCTCAAGACCAGTGACAGTTTTTTGACTACCAATCACTACCTTGTGACTGTCAGTGTGGCTTCAAGAAAGGTTACTCTGCTGCTGATCAGTTGTTAAACCTCTCCATTAAATGGCACCAGTCACTGGATGAATCCAAAGTCAGCTGTGTGGCAGCACTGGACATGCTGGTGCTTCGACCGAGTGTGGTGCCAGGGCCTCTTGGCAAAACTGCAAGCACTGGGAATTGCAGGCTCTACCTGTCTCCTCCGTGATTACCTTCATGGTAGACCTCTAAGGGTAGTTCTCAATGGAACAGAATCAACAAGACATCCTATGGGGAAAGCGTTTCAAAAGGAAGTGTACTGGGATCATTGATATGGAATGTTTACTTCAGTAACCTTCTCCATCTCATCCCAGAATCCCATGAATATGCAGACGACTGTACTCTGACATTCACTTATCCAAGAGAAGAATGCCAGCTGCTCTAAGCTACATTAGTCACCAGCTAAGAGCTATATCAGCTTGGGGAAGCCGGTGGCAAGTAACATTTCCACCTGAGAAAACACAAATGATGATGGTCTCTAGGCACCATGATGGTAATCCCGGTGCACTAATGAGTATGAATGGAAGGTGTTGGTACCTGGGGAAAAAGGTGATATCCTTGGGTGAAATTTGACACCAAACTGACCATGAAGAACCACGTTTGTAAATCTTGCAAAGAAGGCAGCCAGAAGCATACAGCACTTCGCCGTATCTCGCATCTGCTTGACAGTAGAGATTATAAGATTCTGTATGAGGCACAGGTACGCTCACACCTTGAGTATGCTCCACTTTTTTGGTTTGCGTTCCCCCCCTCTAATCTTCGACTGCTTGACAGAGTAGAGAGCAGAGCAAGACGTCTCATCTCTCGCCTGGACCCATCCTGGATAGATCTGTCATTTCAGCAGAGCCTTCACACAGGAGGGATGTGGGTGGCCTTACTGTTATGTACAAGGCCAATATTGTCAAAGTACCACACTTGGATCCACTTCGAGGACAGCGTGAAACAAGCTTTTATGCCACAAGACGGGCAGAAAGCAGCAACTTCACTCTGGCTGTACCCTTCTCCAGAACATCACTCCATCTGAGATCATATATATCCAGGATGACTCGAGTCCTGAACACATTCGTACAGCATAATGATGTCAATGAGATAAAGTCAGTTGATAAATGAAAATGCTGCCCACAGATGGCTCCAACTTCATCCTGCTCCCTACTTATATGTTTTCATAACAATAAAAATGCTTTCAAATGAGCTGATGTAGGTAACAGCTCTTAGCTTGTCAATAAAGTTAGGAATCCATAACTTGTAAATAGCTTGTCAATAAAACTAGGGATCCTTAACCTTGTCAACCCTGTGTAAAAAAAAAGAGACCGTCTTAACCTTAATGAGCAATTTATTGTTAATAAGAAGAGAGAGAGAGAGAGAGAGAGATACCGTCTTGACCTTGCGCGCACGCCAACGCGCCTGCACAATTCAATTAAGAAGAAATCCAAAGAATGTGGCGCTCTATTGGAAATAATATTTACCTTGTACATTAAGACTTGCCTAATTTAATGCTTGCTCGCTTCTACGTCTCCTTCGTATATAAAAACACAGCTCCTTACCATCCTGCTCCCTTCAACGAGACGCCAGAACAAACAGCCCGGTTAATCAGCGCCTCAGAAATGCATAGCATCTTGAGATTATGCAAATGTTATCATTCTGTGTTGGCCATTCAACCAATGATTGACTAATCTTTCAATTTTATCAAAATTTATGCGATGATAATTGGTTTTCTTTTTGTCTTCTTGGATCATAATCAATTTGTTTATTCAATAATTATTAAATTCTTTAATTTTGTCTAACTAATTTTTTGATGGATTATGAATAATTTAAAAGAATTTTATTTTTTTATAAATTTCTGGAAATTGTATTTTTTCATGAATAAACTATTTTCACTGTGATAACTGTGTATGTTATCCCATGTGATAACTGTGTATGTTATCCATGTGATAACTGTGTATGTTATCCCATGTGATAACTGTGTATGTTATCCCATGTGATAACTGTGTATGTTATCCATGTGATAACTGTGTATGCTATCCCATGTGATAACTGTGTATGTTATCCCATGTGATAACTGTGTATGTTATCCCATGTGATAACTGTGTATGTTATCCCATGTGATAACTGTGTATGTTATCCCATGTGATAACTGTGTATGTTATCCCATGTGATAACTGTGTATGTTATCCATGTGATAACTGTGTATGTTATCCCATGTGATACCTGTGTATGTTATTCCATGTGATAACTGTGTATTTTATCCCATGTGATAACTGTGTATGTTATCCCATGTGATACCTGTGTATGTTATTCCATGTGATAACTGTGTATGTTATCCCATGTGATAACTGTGTATGTTATCCCATGTGATAACTGTGTATGTTATCCCATTGATAACTGTGTATGTATCCCATGTGATACCTGTGTATGTTATTCCATGTGATAACTGGTGTATGTTATCCCATGTGATAACTGTGTATGTTATTCCATGTGATAACTGTGTATGTTATCCCATGTGATAACTGTGTATGTTATCCCATGTGATAACTGTGTATGTTATCCCATGTGATAACTGTGTATGTTATCCCATGTGATAACTGTGTATGTTATCCCATGTGATAACTGTGTATGTTATCCCATGTGATAACTGTGTATGTATCCCATGTGATAAACTGTGTATGTTTTCCCATGTGATAAACTGTGTATGTTATCCCATGTGATACCTGTGTATGTTATTCCATGTGATAACTGTGTATGTTATCCCATGTGATAACTGTGTATGTTATCCATGTGATAACTGTGTATGTTATCCCATGTGATAACTGTGTATGTTATTCCATGTGATAACTGTGTATGTTATCCCATATGATAACTGTGTATGTTATCCCATGTGATAACTGTGTATGTTATCCCATGTTATAACTGTGTATGTTATCCCATGTGATAACTGTGTATGTTATCCCATGTGATAAACTGTGTATGTTATTCCATGTGATAACTGTGTATGTTATCCCATGTGATAACTGTGTATGTTATCCCATGTGATAACTGTGTATGTTATCCCATGTGATAACTGTGTATGTTATCCCATGTGATAACTGTGTATGTTATTCCATGTGATAACTGTAAAAGTTATCCCATGTGATAACTGTAAATGTTATCCCATGTTATAACTGTAAATGTTATCCATGTGATAACTGTAAATGTTATCCCATGTGATAACTGTAAATGTTATCCATGTGGTAACTTTAAATATTATCTCATATTGATAACTGTAAATGTTATCCCATGTGATAACTGTAAATGTTATCCCATGTGATAACTGTAAATGTTATCCCATGTGATAACTGTAAATGTTATCCCATGCGATAACTGTAAATGTTATCCCATGTGATAACTGTAAATGTTATCCCATATAACTGTATAAGTATCCCATATGATAACTGTAAATGTTATCCCATGCGATAACTGTAAATGTTATCCCATGTGATAACTATAAATGTTATTCCGTGCGATAATCGTATATGTTATCTCATGTGATAACTGTAAATATTATCCCATGTGATAACTGCATATGTTATCCCATGTGATAACTGTAAATATTATCTCATGTGATAACTGTAAATGTTATCCCTTGTGATAACTATAAATGTTATCCCATGCGATAACTGTAAATGTTTTCCCATGTGATATCTGTAAATGTTATCCCATGTGATAACTGTAAATGTTATCCCATGTGTTAACTGTAAATTTTATCCCAAGTGACAACTGTAAATGTTATCCCATGCGATAACTAACGTTATCCCATGTGATAACTATAAATGTTATCCCATGTGATAATTGTTAATGTTATCCCATGTCATAACTGTAAATGTTATCCCATGTGATAATTGTTAATATTATCCCATGTGATGACTAATGTTATCCCATATGATAGCTATAAATGTTATCCCATGTGATAACTGTAAATGTTATCCCATGTGATAACTGTAAATGTTATTCCATGTGATAACTGTAAATGTTATCCCATGTGATAACTATAAATGTTATCCCATGTGATAACTGTAAATGTTATCCCATGTGATAACTGTAAATGTATATTGTGCGATAACTGTAAATGTTATCCCATGTGATAACTGTAAATGTTATCCCATGTGATAACTGTAAATGTTATCCCATGTGATAACTGTAAATGTTATCCCATGTGATAACTGTAAATGTTATCCCATGTGATAACTGTAAATGTTATCCCATATAACTGTATAAGTTATCCCATATGATAACTGTAAATGTTATCCCATGTGATAACTTTAAATGTTATTCTGTGCGATAACCGTATATGTTATCTCATGTGATAACTGTAAATATTATCCCATGTGATAACTGTAAATGTTATCCCTTGTGATAACTATAAATGTTATCCCATGCGATAACTGTAAATGTTTTCCCATGTGATATCTGTAAATGTTATCCCAAGTGACAACTGTAAATGTTATCCCATGCGATAACTAACGTTATCCCATGTGATAACTATAAATGTTATCCCATGTGATAATTGTTAATGTTATCCCATGTCATAACTGTAAATGTTATCCCATGTGATAATTGTTAATATTATCCCATGTGATGACTAATGTTATCCCATGTGAAAGCTGTAAATGTTATCCCATATGATAGCTATAAATCTTATCCCATGTAATAACTAATGTTATCCCATGTGATAGCTAATGTTATCCCATGTGATAACTAATGTTATCCCATGTGATAGCTGTAAATGTTATCCCAAGTATTTAGGATTTCAAAATACATTTATTCATCATATTGCTGATTTACTTAGTATTTATAATAATAATAAAATAATAATAATAACAATATTATTATTATTATTATTATTATTATTATTATTATTATTATTATTATTATTATCACGGGAAATGTTCAACCCCGGGGGTCGTAGATCACCGGGGAACTGGAAGTAATCAGGGTTGACCTTAAATGTTAATGCTTTTTTATGTTGTGAATTATGTAGTTATTTGTCTAGTTAGTTTTCTGATTGCTTGTTTAGTTGGTTGCCTAGTTAGTTATCTAGTTAGTCATCTTATTAGCTGCCTAGTTAGTTGCCTAGTTAGTTATCTAGTTATTAGTTTTTTGTCTAGTTATCTAGTTAGTTATCTAGTTGGTTGTATGGTAAATTGTCTAGTTAGTTGTCTAGTTGTATAGGAAGTTGTCTAGTTAATTGCGTAGTTAGTTGTGTAGTTATCTAGTTGTCTATTTACTTGTTAGTTGTCTAGTTGGTTGTATAACTGGTTGTCTAGTTATCTCCTAGTTGGCTGTCTAATTATCGTCTAGTTGGTTGTCTAGTTGTTTTGTTAGTTATCTAGTTGTCAGGTAAGTTTTCTTGTTAGTTGTCTAGTCAGTTGTTAGTTGCCTAGTTAGTTATCTAGTCAGTTATCCAGTTAGTTATTTCGTCAGAGATTTTGCATGTTTAAATGTTTGTTTTATTTCTCACCGATTTATTTTTTGTTTGTTATAACTATGTCGTTTTTCACAGTGACTGTAACTAAGTGTTATGATGTTATCAGTGATTAAAAATTAAGAGTTTTTGATGTTATCAGTGATATAATTAAGAGTTATGATGTTATCACGACTATAACAAGAGTTATCAGTGACTTTAACCAGGAATTATGTTACCAGTAACTATAACCAAGGGGTTAAGATGTTATCAGTGACTGTACCAAGAGTTATGGTGTTATCATTGACTGTAACCAAGAGTTATGGTGTTATCACTGTCGCTGTTACCATACGTTAGGGGTGTTATCACTGTCCTGTCACAAAGAGTTATGGTGTTATTAACAGAGACTCTCGATAGAGTTATAGTGTTATCACTGTCACTAACCAACTTTAACAAGAGTAGAAGGATGGGCATTGTTTCAGTCTTTGTAATGAGAAAAGTCTTTCATTCGCTTCCCTGGTCTTTTGTTTAGCTTGTGTCATTCTGTTTGCTTTTCTCTCTGCATTCTCTATCGTAATTTCTCTGTAACATATCCCGGTCTGCTGTGACAAACTGCTGCAAATTCCTGTCGAATCTGCTGTAATTCCCATCGACTCTGCATTGATTCCCTCCAATCTACATTAATTCCCCTCCAGCCCGCAGTAATTTTACTCCAGTCTGCACAATTCCCCCTCTGATTCCTTAATCATTATACCCCAGTCTGCGTTATTTATATTTCAGTCTGCATTAATTCTGCTCAGTCTGAAAAATTCTACTCCAGTGAACATGAACTCTAAATCGATGTATGTTACTGATGCCAGAAGTGTGTCTAAAGTATGTCACCTGGGGCTTATCCTACCTACAGCAGCTCTCTCCTCATCCCCCAAAATTATTTGTAAATTAAACAGAAAAAATGCTTTATATCTGCAAGTAGATTTTTGAAAAGGATAATATTGTTATAAGCAAATTAAAAATACGAAAACTGCAGGACATGAAAAATCAGTGAACCAAAAATACTGAAATTTTATTTTGTAAAAAAAAAAATTTTCAGGGAATCCAGTCTCAATGCTCAGCCTTTTTTTTTCAAAGGTAAATAGAGAGGATTTACAGTCTCTGCTCTATTGCCTTATTTTTCTGTAAATCGATGTCTGACCTCACCCTGACCTTGGTTATTTATCCCACCACAGTAAACCCGGATTATTTGTATATCTTGGCTGACTCATGGTCGAGCGTAAGAATGTTTTTAGCAATTTTCAATATGGAAAACTTCTTTACAATAAGCAATAGCCCACATAGTTAAAAAAAAAACCCTCAGTGACAAGCTTGGCAGAAATTCGCAAAAATCCCTTTTAAACAATAATCTCCAGCAGTTGCAATGTTGTCCATTTTCTTTGCTTCTTAAAATTTGGGTTAATTTTTGGCATCTTCCGAATGCTTCCGAATCGTTAAATTTTTTCACACTTTTTTCACCAAAGAATTCATTGAGAAGCAAAATAAAATTTTGGAATATATTTCTTAAGCCACTTCTGTTACGCAACCCAAATTTTTTTTTTTTAGCTAAATAACAGCGAAAAGTGGCAGAATTTGATCTATTGCCTTAGAACCCATCTCAACTTCATGATGAAAATGATGAAGACATTCTAGCACAGTAAGTTTTGCTACTCTGACAATATGAGATCAGCATCCTTTGCCATCTACCCTTTGCTCTCCTTCTTTCGGAACTTCACTCTCTATCCACACTTTGTAATTACATCCTAAATGTCTCTCACCAAAAATAATTTCACTGTAATGATTTCAAGAGTTCTGGACTTCACAATGCACTTTTGAAACCTGATTCAAACTGTTTGCAATACTTTTACGCGAGATTAATTCCTTGCAGGATTCAGGCCAGAAAGAAAGATAACTACTCCAAAAGGAGAAATCACATACAGCAGACAGCAAAAAATATAAACTGGTCCTCCTGTTTCAGATTTTCCAAATTTCACAGCCATAATAAGTTCTCAGTCTTGTCTGAGAAAAGTCCTTTGACTCTCATGTCTTTATTCTTCGTCAGTCTTTCCAGTGGATGTGATGAGACAAAAGAAGGAATAGATTCTTTCTAAGGATTCTACAAAAAGTGCACGTGAAGTGCTTCAAAATGAGTGCACTACTCGGTAAAGGTTAAGAGAACTGTTTGCACAAAGGCACAGAAAAGCCTTGGGATTAATCTCTCTGATCTTTGACTGAACCCCACCATGAATCTCAGTTATTGTTGCATTGTTGTCTTATTCCTGATCACGACACGGCTTATGTCCAGTTTCGTCGCTCTACAGATGCATTAAAATATCCCTTTTAGCTCAAGCGCTTCTTTTTTTTTCCGGCAATAGGGAAGAAGCCCAATATAATAATTCCTTTTCTTCATATTTGTCTCACTCAACTTTTCTCAGATTTGTCTCATCACTTCACATATCTGATCTTTGAGAGCCACATCATGAGTTCTCCCAATAATAATTCTAAAATACTTTGCTTTCTTTAAATTTCAGCCACTGATTTCTCTTTTACCTAATTCCCATAAAGATAAATGAACTCATTCTGAATTTTTGGGGAAAATAAATGCGAAGCCACTCTCCTCTCAGTTTAAATAAGATGCTTAACCTTTCCGAAATGTTCCTTCAAAACTTTATCATAAATTGACAACTCTACCAGTTCCCTGAAGTTTCCTCTGTCTCTTTGTTTGCTAATGACATGTTCTGTTTGTGACCACGAAACGAAGATTCTGGTGAGACAGAAACAAGGTTGCGTCCAAGAGCGACGTTCAAATATCTTTCAATTTTTCTCTTGTCCATTGCTGCTAGGATTTAATCAATGTTTTCTTGAAGCTTCAACACTGCTTCCAAGATCTTCCATTGTTCGGGGCATACAAGATGCTGTTTGGGTAGCCTCATGGTCACACACCTTTGAGTTTAGCTTCCACCATGCTTGAAACCCAGTGATAAAGATAGATCCAGTTCCTTTGTCATCAAGAGCATGCATCTGCAGCAAATTCAAAGGAAATTTTCTTTTGATTAAGAGTTAACCATTCATTTTCTCAAATTTTCGGGCCTTTTGGCAGAACCTTATAGAACCATGCAGTGGTCAGATGGCGACTGTTTCCTTTCGATTTTCCTTTGTTTTTGAGCTGCACTGAAAAGGGCCATCTCTATTTTGGAGGGGTTCACTTCCCTCTTAATAAGATCAACTCTCAAGTCATTTGGAACCGGGACTGGCCAAGCAACAAAATCAGTATAAAATGAAAATCTATCTGTAGTCTCTTCTTCATCAGAGTTTTCCTCCTGTTGGTGTGGATTTCTGCTGGCGTCTCCTTTTTCTTCGTAAAATTTCGCCAGGCTAAAATCTTGGACTTTCTCTTATTACACTTGATGATGAAGGGGGTCACGTACTTCAAAACTGACGCAAGACATTGAATGAGCCACTGTTCTCTAGTCTTCTTCATTTTTTTTTCTTGGAATTCACTGGGTCGACTGTCCTTTATAGGGGTATTTTTTTTATGCAAATTTCAAAATCGAAAGGGTAAAAAAGATAAATGTTATGGCTTGAAATACATTAAAATGAACAAAAATTACCCTTTTTTATTATTTTTATTTTATTATTATTATTATTATTATTAAAAAAGTTGAAATCTAGTCACAGACACCACCGTTCTCATGCATGAATTTCTATAACATCACGATGATGTATTGACGGTTTAGCGGGAAATATAACATCAGCATGATTATTATCATCAATACTAGCACTTAAAAAATTTTTCATTGTCAATTATTTTAAAGAAACGAACCTCATGTATGTGGAATCTGTGTTAAATGAACAAGACTTAGAATGTCAGGGCGCGGCTAGCTGGTTACGTCAGCTGCAGCCAGCTGGCTATGTCAGCTGCAGTCAGGGTGGGTACGTCAGCTGCAGCCAGCTGGCTATGTCACCTGCAGCCAGCTGATCATGCTAATTTAAACCCATACTGTGAAACGTCATGTAAATTTATCAAATGTAATTTTATCAAATATTTTATGTTTTCTTTTAATTTCGATTTTCCGATAAAACAAAATATTTTAGAGTGGAAACAAACATTAAGCTGTTGTGATAGGGCTGAGCATTTTTAATATATTTTCTTCGGCGAATTTTTCATTGGTCTCGAAACCTTTTGCTGGTATTTCATTTCTCCCGAACCATTTAGCACCCCCTCCCCTCTTCTGACGTTCACCAGAGAAGGACCATTCCCCATATTTCCCTCGCTCTGCGTTACCCCCTTTTCCCCCCTGGCCCACTTTGTACCTCATCCTCGCCCCTCTATCGCCCCCCCTCCTATCTTGCACCTATCGCTTCCCTCTTTCTCGTTACTAAAGTCACTTTGCAATACTGTGATTTTGGGTGGTTCTTAATTCTATTTGTATTTATCTCTAAAATGGGAAAGAAGGAGGCTACTTAGAGTCAGTGTACTAACATTGGAACAGACTAGGCTAGAGTCAGTGTTCTAGCAGTGGAGCAGACTAGTCTGGAGTTTAGTGCTCTAGTAGTGGAGCAAGCCCAGGCTAGAATCAGTATTCTAAACCCGTGGAGCAGGCTAGGACAGAGTCAGTATCTAGTAGTGGAGTAGGCTAGGCTGGAGTCAGTGTTTTAGTAAAGGGAGCAAGCTAGGCTAGAATCAGTGTTCTGGTAGCGGGAGCAGACTAGGCTAGAGTTAGGTTCTAATAGTGGAGAAGGCTAGGATAGATTCAGTGTTTTAGTAGTGGAGCAGGCTAGGCTGGAGTCAGTGCTCTAGTAGTGGAGGGAAGCGAGGCTAGGAATCAGTGTTCTACCCGTAGGGGAAGGCTAGAACAGAGTCAGTATTCTAGTAGTGGTGCAGGCTAGGCTGGAGTCAGTGCTCTAGTAGTGGAGCAAGATAGGCTAGAATCATTATTCTACCAGTGGAGCAGGCTAGGACAGAGTCAGTATTCCAGTAGTGGAGCAGGCTAGGCTGGAGTCAGTGCTCTAGTAGTGGAGCAAGATAGGCTAGAATCATTATTCTACCAGTGGAGGCAGGCTAGGACAGAGTCAGTATCTAGTAGTGGAGCAGGCTAGGCTGGAGTCAGTGTTCTATTAATGGAGCAAGCTAGGCTAGAATCAGTGTTCTGGCAGGGAGCAAGCTAGGCTAGAGTCAGGGGTTTTAGTAGTGGAGCAGGCTAGGCTAGAGTCAGTGTTTCTAGTAGCGGATCAGGAGAGGCTAGAGTCGGTGGTTCCAGTAGTGGAGCAGGATAGGAAAGAAACAGTGTTCTAGCAGTGGAGGCAGGCTAGGCTAGAGTCAGTGTTTTTAGTAGTGAGCAGGAGAGCTAGAGCCAGTGTTCCAGTAGTGGAAACAGGCTAGAATAGAGTCAGTGTTCTAGTAGTGGAGCAGGCTAGGCTAAAGTCAGTGTTCCAGTAGTCGAGCAGGCTAGAATACAGTCAGTGTTCTAGTAGTGGAGCAGGCTAGGGTAGAGTCAGTGTTCTAGTAGTAGAGCAGGCTAGAATAGATCAGCGTTCTAGTATTGGACAGGGTAGGCTAGAGTCAGTGTTCTAGTAGTAGAACAGGCTAGGAAAGAGTCAGTGTTCTAGTAGTGGAACAGGCTAGGTAGAGTCAGTGTTCCAGTAGTGGAGCAGGCTAGGAAAAAGTCAGTGTTCTAGTAGTAGAGCAGGCTCTGCTAGGGTCAGTGTTCTAGTAGTGGAGCTAGCTTGGATAGATTCAGTGTTCTAGTAGTGGAGCAAGCTAGGATTTGAGTCAGTGTTCTAGTTTAAAGGAGTGGCTAGAATAGAGTCAGTGTTATAGTAGTGGAGCAAGCTAGGCTAGAGTTTGTGTTTAGTAGTGGAGCAGGCTTTGCTAGAGTCAGTGTTCTTGTAGTGGAGCAGGCTCTGCTAGAGTCAGTGTTCTAGTAGTGGAGCAGGCTCTGCTAGTCAGTGTTCTAGTATGGAGCAGGCTCTGCTAGAGTCAGTGTTTTTAGTAGTGCGCAGGCTCTGCTAGAGTCAGTGTTTTTAGTAGTGGAGCAAGCTAGGTTAGAGTCAATGTTCTAGTAATGGAGCAGGCTCTGCTAGAGTCGTGTTCTAGTAGTGGAGCTGGCTAGGCTAGAGTCAGTGTTCTAGTAGTGGAGCTGGCTAGGCTAGAGTCAGTGTTCAGTAGTGGAGCTGGCTAGGCTAGAGTCAGTGTTCTAGTAGTGGAGCGGCTAGGCTAAAGGGCAGTGTTTTAGTAGTGGAGCTGGCTAGGCTAGAGTCCCGTGTTCTAGTAGTGGAGCAGGCTCTGCTAGAATCAGTGTTTAGTAGTGGAGCTGGCTAGGCTAGAGTCAGTGTTCTAGTAGTGGAGCAGGGTCTTCTAGAATCAGTGTTCTAGTAGTGGAGTGGCTAGGCTAGAGTCAGTGTTCTAGTAGTGGAGCAGGCTCTGCTTTGAGTCAGTGTTCTAGTAGTGGAGCAGGCTCTGCTAGAGTCAGTGTTCTAGTATGGAGCTGGCTCTGCTAGAGTCAGTGTTCTAGTAGTGAGCAGGCTCTGCTAGAGTCAGTGTTCTAGTAGTGGAGCAGGCTCTGCTAGAGTCAGTGTTCTAGTAGTGGAGCAGGCTCTGCTAGAGTCAGTGTTCTAGTAGTGGGCAGGCTCTGCTAGAGTCAGTGTTCTAGTAGTGGGAGCGGCTAATTACGCATACTAGGCTACATTCAAAACTAACCATCAAACTAGATAGATGTAACCCTTGTGTTAGTGCGTTCTGTTAACGATGAGTTACTGTGGGAGTATTTAAACGATGAAATTACTGTGCAGTATTTAACGATGATTACTGTGTTGTATTTAACGATGAGTTACTGTGCAGTATTTAACGATGAGTTATGTGTTGTATTTAACGATGAGTTACTGTGATCTATGTAAAGATGAGTGTGTTGAATATAACAGTGAGTTAGCGCGTTCTATAAAATGGTGAGTTAGTGTGTTCTATATTTAAAGATGAGTTGCCCCCGTTTTTATAAACGATGAGGGTTTGCGCGTTCTATATAACGATGAGGTTAGCGCGTTCTATATAACGATGATTAGTGTGTTCTATATAACGGTCCTTCTGATAGTACGTTCTGAAGTGTGGGATTAGGTAGGGTGGTGGATGAGAGGATGTGAAATTTGGGGGGTAGTTGGGTGGAAGGAGGGGAAACGAGGGGAAAGGAGTAAGTGAAATAAAAGGGGGTTATGGGTGGAGAGAGAGAGAGAGGGGAGAGAGAGACAGACAGAGAGAGAGAGAAAAGAGAGAGAGAGAGAGGATGGGGGTAGGGTGATACGATAGGCAGAGGTGAAACCCTTTGATGTATAGTGCAAAAAGTGGAGAGGTGGGAATGATATTCATTTGATTTTTCTCTCTTAATTTTGATATGTTTTTATATACATTTTCAGGAGTTAGTGTGTGTGTATGTGTGTTAGTTACCATTTTGTCCTAGGCACATGTCGATTAGACACTAGGCCTGTTGTATATGAGCACGTGTGTGCGTGCGTGTGTGTGGTGTGTGGCGTGTGTGTGTGTGTGTGTGTGTGTGTGTGTGTGTGTGTGTGTGTGTGTGTGTGTGTGTGTGTGTGTGGTAGTGTGTGTGGTAGTGTGTGTGGTAGTGTGTGTGGTAGTGTGTGTGGTAGTGTGTGTGGTAGTGTGTACTCACTATTTGTACTCACCTATTTGTACTCACCTATTTGTGGATCACCTGTGTGTGTGTGTGTGTGTGTGTGTGTGTGTGTGTGTGTGTGTGTGTGTGTGTGTGTGTGTGTGTGTGTACTCACCTAGTTGAGTTGCGGGGGTCGAGTCCGAGCTGCTGGCCCCTCCTCTTCACTGATCGCTACTAGGTCACTCTCCCTGAGCCGTGAGCTTTATCATACCTCTGCTTAAAGCTATGTATGGATCCTGCCTCCAACTACATCGCTTCCCAAACTTTTCCACTTACTGACTACTCTGTGGCTGAAGAAATACTTCCTAACATCCCTGTGATTCATCGTGTCTTCAGCTTCCAACTGTTCCCTTGTTAATGTGTCCAATCTCTGGAACATCCTGTCTTTGTCCACTTGTCAATTCCTCTCAGTATTTTGTATGTCATTATCATGTCCCCTATCTCTTTTCCTCCAGTGTCGTCGGGTTTGGGGTTTCCTTAACCTCTCCTCGTAGGACATACCTCTTAGTCTGGGACTAGTCTTGTTGCAAACTTTGCACTTCTCTAGTTTCTTTACGTGCTTGGCTAGGTGTGGGTTCCAAACTGGTGCCGCATACTCCAATATGGGCCTAACGTAAGGGGTGTACAGGGTCCTGAATGATTCCTTATTAAGATGTCGGAATGCTGTTCTGAGGTTTGTGGGCCCCCCCCATATGCTGCAGCAGTTATTTGGTTGATGTGCGCTTCAGAAGATGTGCCTGGTGTTTATACTCACCCCAAGATCTTTTTCCTTGAGTGAGGTTTGTAGTTTCTGGCCCCTAGACTTTTACTCCGTCTGCGGTCTTCTTTCCCCTTTCCCCCAATTTCATGTGTGTGTTGTGTGTGTGTGTGTGTGTGTGTGTTTTGTGTGTGTGTGTGTGTGTGTGTGTGTGTGTGTGTATGTGTGTGTGTGTGTGTGTGTGTGTGTGTGTGTACTCACCTAGTTCTCACCTAGTTGGGGTTGCGGGGGTCGAGTCCGAGCTCCTGGCCCCGCCTCTTCATGATCGTACTAGGTCACTCTCCCCGAGCCGTGAGCTTTTTCATACCTTGCTTAAAGCTATGTTTTGGATCTGCCTCCACTACATCGCTTCCCAAATATTCCACTTATGACTACTCTGTGGCTGAAGAAATACTTCCTAACATCCCTGTGATTCATCTGTGTCTTCCAGCTTCCAATGTGCCCCCGGGTTAAACTGTGCCCAATTCTCTGGAACACCCCTGTCTTTTGTCCACCTTGTAAATTTCCCCACTCGGGATTTTGTATGTCTTTTACCATCCCCCCCCTATCTCTCCTGTCCTCCAGTGTGCGGGTTGTTTTTCCCTTAACTCCCCTCTTTTGGGACATACCTCTTAGCTCGGGGCTGGGCTTTTTGGAAAACCTTTTTGCACTTTTTAGTTTTTTACGTGTTGGTTGGGGGGGTTTCCCAAAACTGGGGGCCGAAATACCCCCAAATTGGGCCAAAACGAAAACCCGGTGAAAGGGGTTTCCTTTAAAAGATTCCTTTTTAGTTGTGGGAAAATGCTGTTCTGAGGTTTGTTTAGGCGCCCATTTTTTGCAGCAGTTTTTTGGTTGTGTGCGCTTCGGAGTTTTGGCCTGGTGTTTACTCACCCCAAGATCTTTTTTCCTTTGGGAGTGAGGTTTGTAGTCTCTGACCCTCTGCTGTACTGTCTGCGGCCTTCTTTGCCCTTCCCCAATTTTTCTTGTTTGCACTTGGTGGGTTTAAAACCCCAGGGCCCAATTGCTGGCCAGGTCTGCAGCCTGTCCAGACCCCTTTGGGAGTTTCCCTGGTTTTCGACGAGTGTATTTTTTTCATAAACTTAAAGGTCTTTGCAACCCGGGAAAACCTCAGAGTTATTCCTTCCGTATGTCGTTCACAAATACCAGAAACGCACGGGTTTCCTTGGGACTGACCCCTGGGGGGCCCGGGCTGGTCCAGGGGCCCATCTGACCCCTCAAAAACTTTCCATGCCCTTCGCTGCGGGTTTCCTGAAAAAAGTTTTTCCCTGACCATTTTTGTCCCTTCCCCCGGTTATCCCTGCTTGGTCCTCCATTTTTTGCCCAAAATTCTTGTGTGGAACTGGGGCAAAACGCCTTTTGCAGTTCAAGGAAAATGCAACCCCCACCCCCCTTTTTCCCTTTTCCCCTTCTTGTCTTTTTTTTGTCCCCAAATTTGCCCTGAATTTTCCGGTGGTTTTTTGGCCACAGGGATTTCCCCTCCTAAACCCAAATTTTTTTGGTTTTCCGTTATGGGTTCTTTTCCTTTTGGTTTGGTTTCCCCAATTTTTCTTTTGTTTTAATTTTCCCCTGGGCATCATGGGGGGGCATTTTGAAAAGGGGGGTTGAAAGGGGGGGGGGGGCTTAATGCCGGGGCCCCTTTTTAAAGGGGCACATTTCCCCCGTCGCCAGGGTCGGCAATTTCCCTTTTTCCTTATTTTAATTTTTTTTTTAATTACCCACTTTGGGGCCTCTGTTTCCCTTTTTAAATCCCCAATGGGGGAGGGTTTTTGGGCCCCCTTTCCCTTTGAGGTATCTAGCCACTCGGGAAGCCTTTTCACTTCTTCCTGGGGTTGTGTGAACTGTGTAAACCCCAATTTTGGTGGGTTTTGCCCCCCCCCTTCTCCGTCTTTCTGGGTCCCTTCTGTCCCCTGTGAACCCCCTTCTTTAAATCTTTTTTGTTGAGTTCTTCATTACTTCACGGTCTTTTCCTGTTGTCTTCCCCCTTTTCCTTCCTTACCCTGATTCCCTGGTCCTTGACTGGGTTTTCCCCCTGATGTGGCTTTTAAAACAGTTTCGGGTCGTTTTGGGCCCTTTTCGCTCCCTATTTTTTCATTTTCTTATTGTCTTTGGGCCTCCCTTTTATTGTGGATTTTCGTTTCTGGCTCTACGATGTTCTCCTTATTCCCTGGGCCCTTTGCCTTCTTTTTATTTCTTCCATTCCCTAGCACATTTGGGGTTTTTTTTGCCTCCCTGCCCCTTTTGGGAAAACCCAATGGGCTCTTCCGGGCCCTTTTTCATTACCCCTTTTCCCCTTTGGGGTAAAAACCCTTTCCCCTCAGCCTCCTTGCATTTTGTTCCCAAATTTTCCCAAATCATCTTTTTTAACTGGCTTCCCTGCCAGTTCTCTGTCCCACTAAACCCCCGTCAGGTAGTTCCTAAATTCCCTTTTTGTAGCCCCCTTTCTTGTATTTTGGGGTTTAATTTTTCCCGGCTTTCCTGCTTCTCCCCCCATTGTAGTTTTACTGTGTTTCCCCCGAAGTTAAAAAACCACTGGTCGGGGGCCCCCCAAGGGGGGTCTTTCTTTTATGTGATGTCCTCGATATCTGCACTACTGAAGGGGGAATACTAAGCCCCACCCCTTGCTGGTTCATCCTCCCTTTCTCTCTTTGTAGGGGTTCCCTTACGTGTGGTACTGAAGTTCTCCAGTACCACTCCATCATCTTAGCCCCCATGTATCTTCCCCCAAAATTGTGGGTCCAAGTTTTTTAAAAAATCGATCCCCTTGGGGTTTTAAAGTCACCTTTCAGGAGTTTTTCCCCTTTGCATGCATGGCTCTTCTGGCCACTTAGCCGGTGTGTAAAAACCATCGCTCTATTGCTTTTTCGTCATACTCTTCCCCTTGGCCCTCCTGCTGTTCGGTGGTGGGTTAAAACATCACTGCTTTACCCCCTTTGGGGGCCCTCAGAGTGAAGTTTTTCCCACATGAAATCACTTTTCTTCTCCGCTATCCCCTCTCTCCAGCTCATAAAAATTCCCAGCGTTTTTTGATAGAAACCCCAAATCCCCCCCCCCCTGTTCCCTCTGTTTTTTCCCTCAAATTTCCCCCCCCTTTAAAATTCCCCTTTACAAAACCCAAACTTTTTCTTAAACTAATTTTCTATTTCAAAAAACCCCCTTTCCCACCCCCCACAAAAAAAAAACCCACCTTTTTTCCCCCAACCCCAAACCTTTTCCAAACCCCCCTTTTTTTTTTTTGGGGGGTTTAATTCCAAATTTTTTTTAAAACCATTTTTAAAACCTTATAATTTATTTTTTTAATTAAATCTTTTAAATTTCTTAATATTTTTTCTTCCTTTTTTCCCTTCCCCCTAAAAAAACTACCTCTCCTTTTCCCCCTTTCCCCTTTCCAAAAACCCCCCAAAAAAAAAATTTCCCCCCACCCCTTCTTCTAAAAAAAATTTTTTTCCTCCTTCCCCCAAAAAAAACCCTTTTTAAAACCTTTTTAAAAATTTCAATCCTTTTCCCCTTAATTTTTTCCCACCCCCCAATCATTCCCCCCCCCCCCCTTCCCCCATACCCCCCCAAAAAAAATCCCCAAAACCCCCCCCCTACCCCCAAAACCCCAAAAACCCCTTTCCCCCCCCAAAACCCCCCCCTTCCTCAAACCAAAATTTAATTAAACCCCACAACCCCCCCTTTCTTCCCCTTCCCTTTCCCCCCCAAAAACCCCCCAATCCCCCCCCCCAAAAATTACATTTCCCCCCTTTTTTTTTCACCCCCCCTTAAAAACCCTTTTCCTAAATCAATTTATCCCCCCCAAACTCCCACATCCCCCCCCCCCTTTTTTCCCCCCCTTTCAAAAAACCCTTAAAATTTCCCTAATTTTTTCCCTTCCCCCCCCTTTCACCTCCACTTATATGTTTGTGTTTCTTTTTCCCATTTCCCCTGAAACCCTCCCTCAGCCTTTTTTCCCAAAATTCTGGCCCTTTATTTTTGGTCTGCAGTTTGACTTGTGCCTCCCAATTCTTTGTTTCCTGCCCCAACCCCCCTTTTCCCCAATTTTCCCCCTCTTTCCCATTTTTTTCAAAAAAGCTCTCCTAATTTTTTTCCCCCCTTTTTTTACCCAAAACCCCTTTTCCACCTCCCCACCCCCCTCCCTACCCAAAAACCATTCTCATCGGGACCCTTGGGTTTCCTGCGAGTCCCCCCCTTTTTTTTTTTTTTTTTTTTTTAAAGGGTTTTAGGAGAGGGGGGGGGTTAAAAGGGGAAAAGGGGGACGATGGAGGGGGGAGAGAGAGAGAGCAAGAGAAGAGAGCGCAAGGGGGAGGGAAGAAAAGGGGCCAAGAGAGAGAGCGAGAAAATGGAGAGAGGGGGCAAGAGAGAGGGGGCAAAAAGGAGGAGACGGGAGAGCAAGAAAGAGGGGCCAAGGGGGAGGGGAGGAGGAAGCAAGAAAAGAGAGAGAGGAGAGAGAGGGGGGGGGAGATGAGAGAAAGGGAGGGAGGAAGAGGGGGAGAGGAGGGGAGAGAGAGAAAGAAGGGAGAGGCAAGAGAGAGAGCAAGAGGGGGAGGGGGGGAAGGGGGGAGAGAGGAGAGGGGGGGGAGAGAGAAAAAAGAGGGGGGAGAGAGGGGCAAGAGGGGGGGAAAGATGGAAGAGGGGAGAGGGGGGGAGAGAGAGGTGCAAGGGAGAGGGGCAAGAGGAGGAGAGCGGGGAGCAAGAGGGGGCAATGAGGGGGAAGGAGAGCAAGGAGAGAGAGAAGAAGGGAGAGAGGAGAGAGAAAAAGAGGGGGTTGAGGGGGAAGAGAGAGAAAAGAGAGGGGAGGGGAGAGGGGAAAAGAAAAAGGGGAGAGCATAGAGGGGAGAGGAGGGAAAGGAGAGGGGAGGCAAGGAGGAGAGGGGGCAAAAAGAGGAAGCGGGACGAGGCGGGGAGAGAGCAAGAGGGAAAGAGCAAGAGAGAGAGAAAAGAGAGAGGGGGGCAAAATTTGGGGGAGGCAAGAGAGGGGGGGGGGCCAAAAAGAGGGAGCGAGGGAGTGGCAAGGGGCAGAGAGGAGGGGAAAGGGGGGGGAAGTGGGGGAGTCCCAAGAGAGGGGAGGGGAGCAAAAGGAGGGCAAGGAGAGGAAAATGAGAGAGAGGGCAAGAGTGAGAATTGGGGAGAGAGAGAGAGAAAGGGAGAGGAGAGAGAGGGGTGAAAAGAGTGGGGAGAGGAGGAGGGGGGGGGGGGGGGAAGGGAGGGGGGGGGGGGGGGGGAAAGGGAAGGCAAAAAAGGGGGAGAAAGGGGAAAGGGGGGGGAGAGGAAGAGCGAGAGGGGAGGAGGTAGGGGGGGGGGGGAGGGCGGATGGGAGAGGGGGGGGAAAGGGGGGGGGAGAGAAAAATGGGGGGGGGACAGATTTTTAGAGGGGGAGAGAGGGTTTGGGGGGGGGGATGTTAGAGGTAAAGATTTAGGGGGGAAAGTTGGGAAAAGGGAATAGAGAGAGGAAAAGGGGTAGAGAGTATAGGTAGGGGAGGTTTATGGGTAAAGAGTGGAGAGGTAGAGATAGGTTGGGGGGGGGGGGAAAGGGGAAAGGAAGGTTAAAGTGGTCAGTTCACAGGACGGTGAAAAAATTTTTTCCTGTGTATGTGGTTTAAGTGGGTGTCTACAGCTAAAGTGCTTTTTCCCTGTGGGTTTTTTTTGTGTGTGTATGTGTGTTGGGTGTATGTGTGTTGTGTGGGGTTGGGGTGTGTTTTATGTGGGTGTATGTGTGTGAAATGTGTGTATGTGTGTTGTGGGTGTGGGGTTTTTTTGTGTGTGTGTGTGTATGTGTGTGTTTTTAGGTGTGTATGTGTGGTATGTGTGTGTGTATGTGTGTGTGTTGTGTATGGGGTGTGTGCGGGTGTGTTGTGAGTGTGTGTGGTGTTGTGTTTGTATGGTATGTGCGAGGGGTGGGTGTGTGTGGTGTGTGGTGTGTGTGTGTTTTGGTGTGTGTGTGTTGTGTGTGTGTTTGTGGTGTGTGGTGTGTGGCCCCCACTTTAAGTTTCCCATACGGGAAAAAATTTAAACGGTAGATACCGGGAATTTTCTAAAAACTCCCAACAGTGATTCTAGCACTTTTTTCACTTCTACTTAAAAAAACACAGAAATTAATTAGGTTAAAAAATTTAGCTTTTGGTTTAGGGAGTGTCTAAAGTCCCCCTACAAAGGTTCCCCCTCGCTGGGGTGCCCCTCGCTAGTAAACCCCTATCTTCATTTATCTATGCTAATTTCTTTTAATTTTTGGTAATAGTTTGAGGAGTGAGGACCAGTATTTTACAGTGACGAAGGGCAGGATTAAACCCCAAAAAACCCCCCCCAAAACCGGTGAGTGATACTTGTTGGCAGTGATGCGAGGAAAAGTTCCCGATGCTGATGACGTACCCTTTTCTATCCTTTTTAAAAAATTTCTTCCCCTGGGGTTTTTTTTAAAAACCGTTATGCTCATGCATCCCCCCGTCCTCAGTGTCATTATGATAGAGTACACTTTACTTATTTTGGGAAATTACATTTAATTCGGTGTTAAAACTTTATTGTAAAGGGTCCCAAACTGTTGTGCGTCACTTTTTTCCGCGGGCCTAAATGCCCCCTTTCCCCTTGTTATATATTATATTTTTCCCCTTTCTTTTCTTGCTTTTTAAATTTTTTTTTTTTCACTCAAATGGGTTTGGGGCCCCCCTTTAAATTGTTATCCAATCTCTCGAAAATTTTTGAACACCGCTTTCCCCCCTCACTTGAATCTTTGGATATTTTTAATCTGGGTGCAAAAAGAAGCCCAAATAAACCCCTAACGGTTTGACACTTTTTTAAAAATTAAAAGGGTTTTTAGGGTTTCCCCTTGAAATTTTTTTTTAAATAAAAAAACTCTGGTTTTCAAGGGAGGGTTGTTCATGACGTTGTCACCCACCCCTGATTTTTGTAGAGTTGTGTGTGTGGTGTGGTGTGTGTTTTGTGTGTGTGTGTGTGTGTGTGTGTGTGTGTTCAGTCCGTAAATATTATTGCTAAATAGGAAAGGGTCTGAATAAAATTTTGTAATTTGAACAGATTGTGAAAATATTAAGTGAATGGGCGGGTGGGGCTTTACCGTAGGGTTTCGCAATCTTTTCTTGTTGTTCTGTATAACCCCCCAAGGGGGGTTCCTTTATGTGGTGAGGGGCTCTTGATATAAGGAAATTTTATTGTGCTTCAATTACCCTGAAAAAAGCTGAATGTCTTCCATCCCCCCCCTCATACGGTTTAGCGCTCCCAATAATTAAAAATAATAAAAAATGGTCTCGTTTAAAAGCCCGTTTAAATTTTTACCCTCTGTCCGTTTAGTGAATTTTTTTTTTTTGCATCCCCGGGGTTTCATAAAAATTTAGCCCGTGTGTGCAACCCTTCCCCGGGGGGGTTTCCGTAGAAAAAGGGGCAAGAAGGGAAAGTTAAAACGTGGTTGAAAACCCAAATTTTTCGAGGGAAATCAAATTAGGAGAGGAAAATTTTTGACGGTGTTGCGGGCCTTTATAAAACACTGGGCAAGTAATAAATGGAAACGAAAAGTAAAAGAAGGAGGGAAAACCATAGGGGGAGGGGGAAGGGTAAAAAGGAAGTAGAAAAATTTTAGAAGTTCTATAAGTAGTGCGTAGTAATAGTAGTAGTAGTAACGTAGTAATTTTAGTAGTAGTAGTAGTGTGGCGTAAGAAGCAGTAATTTTGTAAAAAAATAAAAGGGAAAGAGAGGAGAACTGCATTTAGGGTCTACTGCCCCCCGGGTGCGCAGGAATACAGATAGAGTAATTTTGAATGAAAATTTCATTTCAAGGGAGAAAAGGGGTGTTTTTCTCTAAAATTTCAAAAAGTGTTTCTAAATGGGCAGAGAAGAATTGCAGTAAAATTCCCTGGGAAAGGGTAGAAAAAAGGAAACCCAAAAAAGAGCAAAGTCCTCTTTTCTGGGTTTGGTGATTTTGAAATGGGCCAAATGGAAACCCAAACGTCGTCGTAAGTTTTTTTCTCCTATTGAGGGGGGATTTGTGTATGGGTTTCCCGTTACTGTATTGTGCCTTTTTGTTTTTTAAGAGGGGAAATTTAGAAGAAGGGAAGGCAAAGAAATAAAAAAACATGTTTAAGAAGGAAAGGGAGGAGGCAAAATTTAAGTAGGGAAAGAGTGGGTTTGAAGATTTGGGCATTTTACAGTGTATGGAGAAAAGGGAAAAACCTTCGAAACCCCCGGGAAAAAAAGACAAGATTTGGGTTGGAAAAATTGTGCATAAGGAAAATTTGAAAAAATTGGGGGTCTTTAAAAAGGGTGGGGGGACAGATAAATTTTGCAGAAGACGAGTTTAAAATAATGGGCAGTGATCTCTGACTGTAGGAAAAAAGCATTGTTAGTATCCCAAAAGGCGAAAACCCGTTGTTTGTTTTCTTTTTGTCTTCAGAATGGAAGGGGCCAGTTTCCCAAAAAATTGAAAAGGACAAAAAGGGAAAAGGAAAAGGAGGTTGGGCACCGATTATCAGTGGGCAGAAATCGTAAAGAGCAGATTTCTCCCAAAAGGGGTTTTGTTGGCGAAAATCAAGTTGAAAATCTTAAGTTAAGGTGGGTGTTGTTAAGTTTTTTTTAATATTTTAGTTGGGGGAAACTGCTCTTTAAACCTTCAAGAGGCGGGGAAGGTTTCAATTCAATTGGGTCAGGAGATCCCGGAAAACTATTATTCCGCTTTTCCCAAAAAGTTCAAAAAACCCGGCCCCCATCGTCCCTCGAGAAGGCCAGGAGCTTTTAGCCTAACACATCAAGAACCCAGGCACTTTTAACTTGGGGCACCTTTTGAAAGACCCCGGGGAAATGGTTTGATCAACACCGTTTAGAAACCCCAAAAGATGTAAAAAAAATTAAACCTTTTTAGGACCAGGAAATGTGTTTTAAAAACTTCCAAAAAGCTCAAAAGATTTTAAATTAAAAGAAACAATCACAAAATATCCAGGAAAGTAGATCAGTCTCAAAGTCCCGGGAAATGTAGACCAACAGGGAGGGAAAACCCCAAAAGCTGTAGATCAACTTCCAAAAAACCCCAGAGCTTTTTAAAAACAAGTATTATTTTTTCCTTTTTAAAAGGCCTATGTTGATTGGAACTCGACCCCGTAAAAATTAAAATTTCGAAAAATCCCACGAAATTTGGTTGGCTTTGTCCATAGAGTTTTATTTTGCAACATAAAGAATTACTGGTGGGGCAGCCCAAAATTTTTTCTGGGTTTTGGTTAAAATACTAGCTTTTTTAGAAAACTACCCTTCCACACCTCAGGTGGGGGGGGGGCGGATGGATTTTAAAATTTTGTAATTAAAGATCAATTTTTCACTAGGTACCTTCCCTTAGTGTTGGAGTTTCAAGGCGATCAGAAAAAGGGCATTTTCCCAAATTGGGAGAAACCCGTATGCTCCGTCATTTAAAAAATAAGTATTTGGCACCTATACGCCCCCAAATTTTAAACAAACCTCAAATTAACTTTAAACCGCTTTTGGGAGTTTTTTAAGCCGTTTAAAACAGGTGTTCAAAGCAATTTAAAATAACCAAGGGAAGGAAAAAATTTAAAGAAGTACAAAATTTCTTGGAGTTATGAGGGGCCCCGGGTCAGTTTGTACGTTGACAAAATGTTTTTAAAGGAAAATTTTTGTTACTTTAAATTTTGGTAGTGGCCAGAAATTTCTTTTTGTTTTGGGGTTACCCCCTTTTTTTCGTCTCGTACATCGTCTGCGTCTGGGGGTGTCGAATCCCTTTTGGGTTTTTTTCGTTGTTCCCCATATGGGGTTTCCCCCTTTAAAAAATTTTAGTCCAGGGTTCCCCAAAAAATCTTCAGCTCGCGACACCTTCATGAAAGGTTTTGATTGTTCTTTGACCCCCCAAAAATTTATTTTTACGAAAATAAAATTAAAAAAAAACAGTGATTTAACTAATTTTTAATACGCGTAATATTAATATAAATTTTAAAAATATTGGCCCTTTATAAAAAAAAGGTAATATTTTAAAAAACGAAATGTAGGATTTAAGATACCCTTTTCTTTTTTGAAAAATGTTGGGGAATTTTTGAAAAAGGGAAGGAAGCATTTGATGAAAAGGGCAAAAAGGGACCCTGATATTTTGGGTTTAGGGGCTGGTGAGTTTTAGTGTAAATCCCCCACGCTCTTGCGGGTTTTATTATTCCTTGTTGGAAATTTCATTTAATGGCTAAAATCGGTTTAACCCTGTAGGAACTTGGGAAAACAAGTTTAAAAAGGGGTAAAAAATTGCCAAAGGCCCGGGGTATTTAGTGACAGGGGGGGAAATAGCTCCAAAAAGGGAAGGAAAAGGGGGTATACATGCACGTATTCCTTCCGGGGGAAAGGGGAGATGAGAGAGACAAGGGGGGGAGGTGGGAAAGGGGCACAGATAACAACGAAAAAAAACATTTTCCTCAGGGGCAGTTACTGACCCCCCTTTTTCCTCAAAAATTTATCGACCTCTTCGATAGTTCCCCTTTAGATAAATTTACCACTTTGAGGGGCTTACTCTAGTCCGTTTACATGGCTATTTTCCTGATTTTCCCCCACTAGCTGTAAGGGATCACACCAAAGTCCCTGCGTGTGCCCAGGGCCACTCATGTGTGCGTGTGCCTGGGTAGTGATGAGTGGCCCTGGGCATCCGTAAGCAGTGATGAGAGGCCCTGGGAGTCCCCTAACGATGATGAGTGGCCCTTGGCACCCCTGAATGGTTCAGGGCGTCCCTTAACACCCTTACGGCGACAAATTATGTGTCAGGGAGAGCAGGAGAGGCGGTGTATCAGCCAAGTGAGAATTGCAGTAGTTTCCACGTACATGGGGGAGGGGGGGAGGGTTGCACTGAGCCCGTGATGCGCCCTCGATCTAGAAGGACTGATCTAATCTCTTCTTTCCTGGATCAAATCTGATCAAACTCGAAGTAATAAGATGGATTTTTGAGAAGGAACACTGAGGGATGGTTTATGGAAAATTGAATGTCACCTTCACACTATCTGCCTGTAACACCATCACTGTGTGGTGGCCGGGTGTAACACCATCACTGTGTGGTGGCCGGGTGTAACACCATCACTGTGTGGAGGCCGGGTGTAACACCATCACTGTGTGGTGGCCGGGTGTAACACCATCACTGTGTGGTGGCCGGGTGTAACACCATTACTGTGTGGTGGCCGGGTTGAACACCATCACTGTGTGGTGGCGGGTGTAAACACCATTACTGTGTGGAGGCGGGTGTAACACCATCACTGTGTGGTGGCCGGGTGTAACACCATTACTGTGTGGTGGCCGGGTGTAACACCATTACTGTGTGGTGGCCGGGTGTAACACCATCACTGTGTGGTGGCCGGGTGTAACACCATTACTGTGTGGTGGCCGGGTGTAACACCATCACTGTGTGGTGGCCGGGTGTAACACCATTACTGTGTGGTGGCCGGGTGTAACACCATTACTGTGTGGTGGCCGGGTGTAACACCATTACTGTGTGGTGGCCGGGTGTAACACCATCACTGTGTGGTGGCCGGGTGTAACACCATCACTGTGTGGTGGCCGGGTATAACACCATCACTGTGTGGTGGCCGGGTGTAACACCATCACTGTGTGGAGGCCGGGTGTAACACCATCACTGTGTGGAGGCCGGGTGTAACACCATCACTGTGTGGTGGGCGGGTGTAACACCATCACTGTGTGGTGGCCGGGTGTAACACCATCACTGTGTGGAGGCCGGGTGTAACACCATCACTGTGTGGTGGCCGGGTGTAACACCATGATTATGTGGCCAAGTGTAACACTGTCACGTTACCAGCGTAAGTTACGGTAATAATGACGCCTTCCTTCACCTTCGTCTCCGGTGTTATTTTTAACTTTTAAAGTTCGCGTAATCCTCCAGCCTTCAAGTTGACCTCTCGGTGTGATATCCTGTATTGCCTCCTGCTGTGACCTCCCATGTGACAGTTATTATAGGATAAAATGATTAGCGTTGCCTTCCATCTAGTTAGAGCTGTGACCTTTAAGCAAATCGTATATCATAATGTTATAGGAAACGTTCGAGATAAAATTAACTGTCTATCAGTGTACGAAATCTCAAGAGAAACTGTATAAGATACCGTCAAGGTGGAAAGATAATTAAATGCTGCATATTTCATCATTTATTGACAAAGGTTCACTCACACAGAGGGGCTTTATCATGTCACGAACAGATCTTCCTGTTATGGGAGGATGAACCTATAAATACGGTGTAAAGTTATGAGTCATGCGAGGTATGTTGAAGCTATATCCATGTGTATGTTAAAAAACAGGTTGGACGAATAAATTATGTATGACTATTGTGGGTTTAGCGCTTAGTTTTGATTATAATAATAATAATGGACGAATAAATGGCTGAGAAGTGTTTGATTTGAGAAGAACCTGGCTAGCCTGCCAGGCTAGCCAGGAACACTGCAGTGCATCCCTAGAACATAACTTGTTGCTATGTGCGATACGGACCAAAAAGTTCTTCTGATCAAGAGATTCAGCTGTGTTGTAGAAGGTGCTGTCCTGGTCGAAACAATTGGATATGTTGATGAATAATGACGCTTTTCTCCTGGGCGAAGAGTCTTGAGTCTTTGTAATTAAACTATTGCGGGAGTTCCGGTGTACAAAACAGGCGTTCTGCAGGTTTAATGGTGCTTAGAAATACGCGTCCGTAGATATGGATCCTTAACACAGAAAATACATGGACTTACTTTCAAAGCTTACTTTGTAACAGACAATTTTATACGTGACTGGACTCAAAAAATTATCTTACTAAGATCCTCACCGTTTCAGGCTGACAGCCTTCGACTTTCTTTCGTCACAAAGAATGAGCAGATGACCTGAACTTCGCAACCAAGGAAACTATCCTCCAAGCCGAGACATTAGACACTACACTCCGAAGTAACAGGTACTCTGTCAGATTTATACGCAGCAGAATCTTCACAGCCACTGTTCAGCAGAAAATCAGACTTGCAAGCAAACTCCAAATTCTCTAGGAAAACAGTTATTTTAAACATTTTGGGACACCAGAAATCATTCATATTAACTCATCTCACCCACTATCGAGCACAGAAACTAAAACCAGCAGCATAGTTCTCAAATTTGTCAGGGCATCACCAAAATAAACAAGACCTACACTACATCGCTAAAAACTACAGAACAAAACTACGAGTTCTATAAAGTAGCGTAGTTTTCCAATTACCGACTGCAAGAGCAAAATGTTTAATCTTCCCAACAACCCAGACACCTACAAGCCTCTCACAACCAGCCAAATAGACACCTGAACTAAAACTATCCCTATTCCAAAGTTACCACATGTTACAGTGCTCAAAACAAGATACGACACTTCTACCCACCATTCCTAGCAACCCCAGACCTGCTACAACTTACTGCCTGCCTTCGACCCACAAACTTGGACTTGTGTTGAGACCAGTGTCTTTTGGAATGGGCAGTTTCCTTTATAAAAATCAGGGATTCTAACAAAACGCCTAGCAAAACACATGGATAAAATCAGCCAAACACATCTAAAACACTGGTGATCTCAACCGCATCTGCAATATTAACATCTGAAATAAGAAGCTCAGCATTCTAGACATGACATCCCTACTCACAAAGGTGCCCACATCACAAGCCATCGATCTCCTACGCTGAAAAATTGGACTCCCTCGACCTTCCTGTTATAGCTCGTAATTTTATAAACTTAGCTGAATTGTGTGTTGAGTTTTTATACCTGTTTCTCTTCAGGAAATTGTATCTTTTTTTTCAACAAACTTTGGGCCAGCCCATGGGTTCCACACTAAGTGCAGTACTGGAGAACCTAGACGTGGAACATCTCGAATCCGAGTAACTTTCGTCTATTATGTCCTCGGTTACCTCGTTCCGTTATTTTGACAACATACTCATCATAATTCCTACACGATTCGCCATCACTGTACTGCAACACAAGCTCAACCAGGTCGAGCCCTTCAGGGCGGTTTATGCTCGAAAAATTCGACAGCACTCTCCTTTCCTGGATATGCTACTCTGCAAACCTGAGAAGTACGTGTTTAAAACGTCTTGCAATTCCACCAGCCAACATAATTTATTTCCTCCTCTACTCAGGCCATTGCGTTATCATTGGCTTCTTGCGTACCCTCCGTATCTGCACCTGTAAAGTCATTGAAGAAGAATGCTATATCATTCACTGTGCTCGTCATTTCATCAGAGGTTGAAGGCACCGAAAAATAATACATAGTCCTCTCTAGCACTACAATGTCAAAAAAATCATCAAGTGTTCAGAACCTGCTCTTAGGCTGAGAGACTGATCAGCTCATCTTTAACCTCTTCACTCTTCTGTTTTTTTTTCCTATATTTATTAATAAAGCCACTGGTTGGAGAAATGTTGTTAAATGAGACACTTGTACAACACTTGGGAATCTTTATTCTGGAAACGTTTGGCCAGCCAGTGGCTTCTTCAGTCCAGTACAGAGAAACGGTGGAAGATGAAGAGGAGTTTCAGGTAATCAATCCCTCAGCCTGATGTCGATATGTTTAGTCCATCATTCTTGGTAAAAGTATAGCATATTTTTGTATGCCGACACCGAATGAAACGGGTTTTCTCCCTCGATGGTAGTGTCGCGAACTGTTTTAAAAAAACTCTGCAAACCTGAATTACCTTGAATTACCTCTAGGAAATCGTTTGACTCTAGATTCCCAGTCAGTGAATTCCAGTCAATCTGACCAACACTACAGTCTCCTAGAATTACCCCGTTATCGTGCCATGCAGCCGTAACAATTTCTTCCCAAAGTGGTCTCCCTTGGTCCCTATCCGAGTTTGGGGAAGATATACCATGGTATAAAGATATATCCGATTAAGATGTATCATAACATTCTACCCAGATAGACTGTGTGTGTGTGTTTTTTTAAATCTTTATACTCATTTTTCTGCAGAAATTCAAGTGTTCTGGGACATATTGCCACCCTACCTCCCGTCCCGTTACTTCTATTACCGTGGAACATCTTGAAACCCGGAATGTGGCATTCGGCAGGCTCGGCCCAATTCTTCAAATTAAACCAGAGCTTAGTTATTGAAAATACATCAGTGTTACCCACACATACAACTAATGTCAACTCGTCAATATTCCTAGCGCTACGGCTATTTGTGTGAAACAAACTGAGTAATCCTTCTCTCAACATTATCTAATGTATTTCCAATATTAACTAATAACCCAACCTCATTCTGCCTACAACTGGTATCCCCAAAACTCACAATATGTCGACCCTGATAGTTCACGCTGTTTAATTTCATTTTATATTTAATTTTACCACTAATACCTCTAATTATATCTGGTTTAAAACCCTAACAGCTCCCTCCTCTGAACTAACCGATATCTTCATCCAATCCCTAAATAAATGAGCCCCATCCCTGGCATATTTTCTGTAGAAGAAGTCCTAGTTGTTGATGAGTGATACTGCAGTTTTCTTAGTGTTTGTTCACTCAGGAATTGACCCCAGTTGCCCTGGACAACCATTCACTTTCAACTTTCCTTCTCGGTAAAATATATATTACAGGGCGCCCTCGCTTCATCCTAATTATGTCTATTACTGAGTCTCGTGTGAGGAAATTTCTTAATTGCTATCTCCCGTAACAACAGGTCATAGTATGGAGGAACACTGCAACAGTCCTTCTGGCCCATGATAGGCAAGTTCTTCTTAAATCAAACACTTCTCAGAGCCTCACATTCGTCCAACCTGCTTTTAAGCTACCTAAGGTAATAGTTGCAAAAATGCTTTACATACCCCTTAATTTTCCATCCTCCCTCCCCTATATATTGGCACATCCTCTCTCATGGGTAGTTTTTGT
>NC_069418.1:59956917-59974887 GCF_026875155.1 Cherax quadricarinatus | reverse complement strand
TGGGGTTTTTTTAAAAATTGTAGGGTAAAATGTTTTGGGGTAATTTGGAAGAGTTTGTAAGTGACGCCACCGAAAAAATCCAATTATTTCACCGAGGACGCATTTCTTCCAAAAACAGGGGTGTAGAGGCGTCAGTCACCGCGCGGGACAACCTAAGACCTACCCTCATCACCAGTAATCACCCGACTACTACAGATTTTCAGTGTAATTTAAGTCATTTTTTTCTAGCATTTAAAGACATTTGCGTGTGTGAGACAATTTATAGTAAATTGCTTGTGTACTCTAAACCTTGTGTTTTCAGTGTAAACGCAGTATTTCTTTGACTCATTATTTTTACAATATTTTTCAGTGTTTTCACTTATCTTAAATTTTTTTTATCTTTTTTTTTTCTTTATGCTACTCCTGTCTCTAGTAATATTTTTGTGTAGTGTACCAGTCAGTCACCTCTGTGTGAAGTGATTTCATTTTTTTTATTGTATTCTTTCAGCGTTGTATTCTCCAGTAATTGTCATTGTATTTCATGCAGTGATATTCACCCCAGAAATACCAAATTATCCATTTATTTCTATGTGTGTCTTTTTTTCGTATGCCAGCAGTGTCTCTTTCCTCTAATTTTTTCGCAGACTGTGTACCATTTTTTTGCCAGCAAATTTTTGTCGTATCAGTCACAGCAAGATTTTGTTGTATTGTCGTATCAGTCACAGCAGGATTTTGTTGTAAGAATATATTATAAAAAAGAAGTGTGCCCCGCCACTGAAGTGTTAATTACCCGTTTTGTTCCTTTGTTT
Source organism: Cherax quadricarinatus (assembly GCF_026875155.1). Taxonomy (NCBI): domain Eukaryota; kingdom Metazoa; phylum Arthropoda; class Malacostraca; order Decapoda; family Parastacidae; genus Cherax; species Cherax quadricarinatus. Next base: position 59,974,099 of record NC_069418.1, on the reverse strand, counting down.
TATTTTATTCATTTTTTTATATTTCGTGAACAAATTCACTCTGATGCAATTTAAATTACTTTTAACGTAAAGTGTTTTCCTACTCTGTTTGAGTAAATTGTTTTGTCAAATTTTACAATTAAGAGTTAAAGTGTTCAATCAGTTTTTTTTCTTCATAATTTTATTCATTATTTTACCTGAGTTTTCCCAGTGACATTTTAAATACTGCAGTGATTATTTCTACACCTTATTTTGTTGCACTTTTTCTGCAGTGAATTATTTTCTTTTATTGATATTTTATGAATTATATTTTAATCTCGTTTATGCATTCTTAGAAAATACTTCAATTTCCCAGTTAAAAATTTTAATAATTTTTTTTATACTTTTACATTGATTTAAAATTTATTAAATTTTAATTTCTTTATTAGCAAGAGTAAAGACAGCTCATTTTGCTTTTAAATTTTCAGTCTCCAGTAATATTTTTTAACTTTATATTTTCAATGTAAAATTTTTTCTTGACCTTGAGTTGTCCTCCTTTTGCAGTGTATCTTAGACATTTTTTTTTTCTTCTGCAGAATTCGTTGCATATCTTTTTTTTCAATTCTAGAATTTTATATCATTTTTATGGTTCATTATTTTTGCCTTATTTGTTCTCGTGCTACTTTGGGCCATTATGTCTCACATACCGTCAAGTGATACTTTAGTGAATGTCGACACTCCGACCTCTCAGGCTACTGTTGCCCCTGTCATCAGTCCTCACAGTTCCTTACGACTGACAGACCGACCCAGATACCGAGATACTATAGTTAATACTCATACTCGTGATTCCCTTGATGCGTTACCTTTTATTCAATGGCCATGTACATAGTCTTGAAGCATGGTTTGCAGCCATTCTTTCTCGTGCTAGTGCTCTAGTTGAAGGTCCTCCTTCAGAGGAAAGTCTTATCAGACTTGCTAAAGCCTTTATCGATCCCTGCTGCGTTCACGTTGTTGATCTCCTTGATATGCGAGACTTCAGGAATCTTACTAACTGGTCACAATATGAGGAACTGATTCGTTCTTTCCTGTCCAGTAAAAACAGCTGATCCATATGTCGTTTTTAGGGAACTAGTGAATGCTACACCCATGATATGAATCGTTGATGCATTTGCTGTTAGATTAGACAAACTTTTATTATCATTTATCAATGCTGTCCAATCATCATCTTTTGGTCCCTGACGAGGATAAACCACCACAGCATCGTTTGCTAAAATGGCAGCTTTTGGAGCAATTAAAGAAACTAATGCCACCTGCTTCCGTGTGTGCTTATGAGGCTCCATCCTCCAACTTTGACAATGGAACCACTTACAGCCTTAAATCAGTACGTTCCTTGTGCCCCAGGGTACTTTCCCTTGTATCAAAGTAATGTCACACATATGCCTCAGTCTGCACCCCCTCTTTTTTGCGCCACAAAGACAAATCGTGGCCCGTCAACCATCTCAGAGTTCACCAAGAACAGTGTACAGATTCGTTATACACCTCGTAGTATTCATAGTACATTCAGTAACCATAGTCGGCGGACTTGTTACAACTGTGGTTTCCGTGGCCATATTGCAATTAATTGTCCTGATAGTTACCCTAAGAGACGTCGTACTGATGATGAGTACCCAGATCTTCCCTACTGTACTTATCATAAATACATGGAAAATGACACATCTGAGTGTAATGCTCTCTATAACCTTCAGTACTCTAGGTCTTTCCGTGGCCATTTCCAACCGCAGAACCCGTAGAGGAAACAGATATCGTGGTTCTCAAAATAACCGAACCAGGCTCTTTTTCCAATTCCAAACTAACCAGAACCAGGCTCGTTCTTCCAATTCGGGGGAAATTCGAGCGCCCCAGTCAAACCGGTCCCATGGTGACAGTAGGTGATAATGAGTACACCATCCCCGTTCAAAATTTCCTTTGAAGCCTTAAGCAGTCTCGAGAATGACAATCCTGCTGATGATTTTTGCTTCACATGTCCCCTGACATAGATGATTTTGGGGATGAAGTAGACAAGTCTTTTCTGATGACAATCCACCTTTTTGTTTGCACATAACTTCCAATGCAACCATAGGCCCTATAGTGCAAGCATCTGTTTATAATGCACCCGTTCTTTTGTTCATGACTCTGGTGTGCAAGTCAATATTTTTAAAGGTCTAGTTTTTTTTAAGGATAAGCAGTTACGACATGTCCTTCTCGTAGAACCGACTCATGTGTCCTCCCTTAGTGGATTATCTGGTTCTCACCTGCGTGTCCGAGGTTCGGATTTTTCCCTAACCTTTTCTATCCAAGGTAGAGACTTCACTGCTTCCTTCCTTGTTGTCGACCAATTACTTTCCCTGGTGACCTTCTACTGGGATTTGCTTCCATGCGAGACTTACGCATTGTGCTCGACCCTTATCGATGGCATGCCCAAATTGACGACTTGATCGTTCCATTCTGGGGTTACCAGCTTGGATCAGAAAACTGTGAAGCCACCACACCCATCATGACTTTGTCATGAACCAAGAATTACTGTATCGAACAGCCGAGTTGGGTACTCCTAGCAGAAGAGTATACCAGTTAGTAATTCCACAGTCACTAGTGAATTAGCCTTACAGCTAGTTCACGATGTACCAGGTGTTGCACACCCTGGTATGGATCGTTCAGTAAAACAAGCCAGATTGAAATACTTTTGGCCTCGTATGGCAACTGATATTTCTGAGTATGTTAAGAAATGTAGTGTCGCATGCAACATAAAGGTAATGCCAATGGTCCTAATCCAATCCAAGTATATCCAACTACTGGGAAACCCTTTGGGGAAAGAGTTGCGCTAGATTTGTTAACAAATTTCCAATGTTCCCTCCAAGGTAACAAACATCTGTGTGTTATGGTAGACCATTTCACCAGATATTGTGAGTTAGTTCCTATTGCAGATAAGACTGCCGAGACAGTAGCTAAAGCTTTAAAGAACCATTATCTGGGAGGCATACCACCCCTAAGTCACTAGTAACAGATTTAAAGGAGGTGAATTCTGTAATGAGATTCTTGAAAATTTGTGCACCTTGTAACAAGATCTCTAAATCCACCTTGTTCCTCATCATCCTGCCAGCAATTGGTTTAGCGGAACGAACCAATAAGAAAGTACTTGATGTCTTGAAGCCACTATCAATCCCAACAGTGAAACTTGGGATGAAGTTATACCTGATGTGCAGTGTGCTATAATTCTGCTTACAAAGTTTCTATAAAGGGGACACTCCACATTATGCATTGTACGGTGTAGATAAACGTTTGCCTTATGAGTTGTTATATTCTAATCCGAAACCAAATTAAACCCTGATGATTTCATAGCAACTCGTACCAGCTTAGCCAAAGTGTTTTTAGAAGAATCCGTGAAACACTTCATAAAACAACAGCGAATTTTCAAGAGTCGCAAACACTCGAGCAAAGCCATCCAAAATCAAATAGGTTTGAGAGTTTTGCTGATTAACTTTAACAAAACGCTGCAATGCCAAAGCCTTTGATCAAAAGTTTGTTGGTCCTTATCGAGTAGTTGAACATATCACTGGTAATAAGTAAAAAGTTAGAGAGATAGTACTGGTCAGTATAAAGAATCGCATTTTTGATCATATGAAGTTAGTATGTGATGATAATGATGTTCCAACCCAGACTAATGTGACAGACTCGACAATCCTCCTGATCCTTACTCTCTTCCTGATACTCAGTCAGACGATCAACCTGAATGTCGTTTTTTCCCTACGTACACGACAGGTATTTAGAAATCCTCAAGTATCATTTGTAACATCCAATTCCAGATTTGCCTCAAATACAGGGAGAGTTAGCCAATGCTACAGAGTTTTTATCCTCCCAAGATGAACCCATTCTGCATATGTCAATCTCACCCTAGCAAGTTGGGGGTTAAATGTAAATAACCTGTATAGATGAATAATTACAGTATCAACTTATCAGTATTCAAGAATTTTTTTTGTGTTCATTTTTCTCTCCGCGTTCTGAGAGTTAACAGTCTAGATTTGGTGCACCGAATCGCCTTTCTGTTAAACACTCTTTTCTTTGTAATATTCCTTCCTCAGAATCCGTAGATCACATGAATACAGATCGATCGATCAAAATTTTTTTTATCACTTGTAATCTCAACGTTGAGTTCGATGTTCATTTGTTGAGTTTTAAGTTGTGCTATATTATACCTTGTATTGCATTACAGTTTCAGTTACGTAAGCTTCCATTCCAATGTTCTACTTATGTATGTTATAATGTTTCATTGTTGTGTACTTTGACATTGTATAGAATCAGCCCAAGCCGTATACCTGCCATCTCTAGTTTGTATTAGTTTATGTCGGACGACAAAAACGTTAGCGTCGCCGAGCTCTCAGTAGTAGTAACCAGTTACCATAACCAGTGTACCATGACTCAACGACCAACCGTCTCTGCCTGAGTCACTTCTGAACTCATATTGCGCTGACCTGGCATTATTCAAAGACCCTCTATGGGTACGTGGGCGGCCAGTCAGTCAGTCAGTGTTACGAGTGGGAGCAAGGAGGCAGGTCACGGCTGTAAGGGCGCAACCCACCTTATCTGTAAAAATTTTACGTACTAAACCAGCCTACGTGAGTATTTCTTACCTAATCCACGTGTCGAACTCCCACATGATACAAACACTACACACCAAACACTACACACCAAACAACAGACACTAGACAACAAACACTACACACCAAACAACAAACACTAGACAACAACACTAGACACCAAACAACAGTCACTTGACAACAAACACTAGAAAACCAAACAACAGTCACTTGACAGCAAACACTACACACCAAACAACAAACACAGACAAACAAACACTAGACACCAAACAACAGTCCTTGACAACAAACACTAGACACCAAAACAACAGTCCCCTTGACAACAAACACTAGACAAACACTACACCCAAACAACAGACACTAGACAACAAACACTAGACAAACAATAACACACCAAACAACAGACACTAGACAACAAACACTAGACAAACACTACACACCAAACAACAGACACTAGACAACAAACATACACACCAAACAACAGACACTAGACAACAAACACTAGACAACAAACACTAACACAACCAAACAAAACACCCAGAACAAAACAAACAACATAGACAAAAACCCCAAAAAAACAACAGTCACTTGCAACAAACACTAGACAACAAACACTACACACCAAACAACAAACATTAAAGGGACCAAACAACAAACACTACACAACAAACAACAGACAACAAAAAACTAGACAACAAACACTAGCACCAAACACTACACACCAAACAACAAACACTACCCCCAAACAACAAACACTAGACAACAAACAACAGTCACTTGAAAAACAAACACTAGACAACAAACACTACACACCAAACAACAAACATTAGGCACCAAACAACAAACACTACACAACAAACAACAGAACAACAAAAAACAAACACTAGACAACAAACACTAGACACCAAAAACTAAAACACCAAACACTACACACCAAACAACAAACACTACACACCAACAACAAACACTAAAACACCAAACAGCAAACACTAGACACCAAACAACAAACACTAGACACCAAACAACAAACACTATACACCAAAAAACAAACACTACACAAACAACAAACACTAGACAAACACTACACAACAAACACTAGACACCAAACAACAAACACTACACAAACAACAAACATTAGACAACACTAGAAAACCAAACAACAAACACTAGACACCAAACAGCAGACACAAGACACCAAACAACAAACATTAGACACCAAACAACAAACACTAGACACCAAACAAAAAAACACTACACAACAAACACTAGACAACAAACACTACAAAAAACAACAAACACTAGACACCCAAACAACAAACACTACACAACAAACAACAAACATTTGACAAACACTAGACAAACAAAAAACACTAGACAACAAACACTAGACACCAAACAAACAAACACTACACCCAAAAAACAACAAACACTAACAAACCCAAAAAACAAACACTAGACGCCAAACAACAAACACTACACACCAAACACTACACACCAAACAAACACTACACAACAAACAAACACTATACACCCAAAAAACAAACACTACACAACAAACAATAAACACTACACAACAAACACTACACAAAAAACAACATACACTACACACCAAACAACAAACACTACACAACAAACAACAAACACACACAACAAACACTACAAAAACAAACAACCCAAAAACTAAAACACCAAACAAACACTAGACATCAAAATAAAACACTAGACAACAAACACTACACAACAAACAACAAACCCCTACACAAACACTACACACCAAGCAACAAACACTAGACATCAAAAAAAAAAACACTAGACAACAAAAAACTACACATCAAGCAACAAACACAGACAAACCCAGCCTGGGGGTTACCTGGAGGTTATTCCGGGGATCAACGCCCCCGCGGCCCCCGGGCCATGACCAGGCCTCCCATGGATCAGGCCTGATCAACTAGGCTGTTTTCGCTGGCCGCACGCAGTCCAACGTACGAGCCACAGCCCGGCTGATCCGGCACTGACTTAGTATCTGTCCACTCTTTTCTTGAAGGGAGCCAGGGGTTTATTGGCAATTCCCCTAATGCTTGATGGGAGGGTGTTGAACAGTTTTGGGCCCCGGACACATACGGTGTTTTCCCTTAGTGTACCAATGGTGCCCCTACTTTTTATTGGCGGCATTTTGCATCGCCTGCCCAGTCTTTTACTTTCGTAGGAGTGATTTCTGTGTGCAGATTTGGGACCATTCCTTCCAAGATTTTCCAAGTGTAGATTATGATATATCTCTCCCTCCTGCGTTCCAACGAGTACAAGTCAAGTGCTTCCAAGCGTTCCCAGTAGTTAAGGTGCTTGACAGAACTTATACGTGCAGTAAAGGATCTCTGTACACTCTCTAGATCTGCGATTTCACCTGCTTTAAATGGAGATGTTAATGTACAGCAGTATTCCAGCCTAGAGAGAACAAGTGATTTGAAAAGGATCATCTTTGGGCTTGGCATCTCTCGTTTTGAAAGTTCTCATTATCCATCCTATCATTTTCTTTGCACGTGCGATCGTGGCACTGTTGTGATCCTTGAAAGTGAGATCCTCAGACATTACTACTCCCAGGTCCCTTACATTATTTTTCCGCTCTATTGTATGGCCGGAGTCAGTAGTATACTCTGTTCTAGTTATTATCTCCTCCAGTTTTCCATAACGGAGTAGTTGGAATTTGTCCTCATTGAACATCATATTGTTTACCGTTGCCCACTGGAAAACTTTGTTTAAAATCTTCTTGGAGGTTAACCGCGTCCTCAGCAGATGACAGCCTCATGCAGATCCTAGTATCATCAGCAAAGGATGATACTGTGCTGTGGTGTATATCTCTGTTTATGTCTGATATGAGGATAAGGAATAAGATGGGGGCGAGTACTGTGCCTTGTGGAACAGAGCTCTTCACTATGGCAGCCTCCGATTTAACTCTGTTGACCACTACTCTTTGTGTTCGATTTGTTAGGAAGTTGAAGATCCATCTCCCCACTTTCCCAGTTATTCCTTTAGCACGTATTTTATGGGCTATTACGCCATGATCGCATTTGTCAAATGCTTTTGCAAAGTCTGTGTATATTACATCTGCATTCTGATTTTCTTCCAGTGCATCCAAGGCCATGTCATAATGATCCAGTAGTTGTGAGAGGCAGGAGCGACCTGCCCTGAACCCATGTTGCCCTGGATTGTGCAGATTTTGGGAATCCAGGTGATTTGCAATCCTGCTTCTTAGCACTCTTTCAAAGATTTTTATGATGTGGGACGTCAGAGCTGTTGGTCTATAGTTCTTAGCTAATGCTTTGCTGCCACCTTTATGGAGTCACCAAACAACAAACAACAAACACTAGACAACAAACAGTACACACGAAACAACAAATACTAGGCAACAGATAACAGACAACAAACACTGCACATCAAGCAACAGACACTAGACAACAAACAGATAACAGACAACAAACAATGGATAACAGACCAAACCACATCAAACAACAGATACAGGGCAACACACAACAAATAACGGCCATCAAACAATAGTTACTGTCTCATATATCAGTCCAGGAATAAACTAATGTTAAGAAGCAGTTCCGACTCCATGGATCAAAAACACTTTAAGGGTCAGTGCTTCTCCCTTCCCCATAGCTCAAGCCTTGGAAAAACTGAGGGGCGAGAGGATGGGAAGGGGAGAGGGAGGGGAGGGGGATGTGGGGAGAGGGTGGGGAAGAGGAGGAGAAGTTGGAGACGAGGGAAAGAGGGGGAGAGGCTGGGTAAGAGGGGAAGAAGTTGGGTAACAAGGGGAGAGGGTGGGTAACAGGAGAGTAGAGTGGGGAAGAGGGGAGAGGGGAAGAGAGAAAGGTTGAGGGGAGGTTGGGGAAGGGGGAGAGGGTGGGGAATATGGGAAGAGTCAGGGAGAGGGCGGGGAAGAGGGTGGGAAAAGGGTGGAGAAGCGGAGAAGAGAATAGGAAAGAGGGAGAGGGTGGGAGGAAAATGAGTTTGGGGAAGGAGAGGGTGGGGAAGAATTGGGGAGATAATAAGGGAGAAATAAGATGGCCGGGAAGTGAGGAGATAGAGGGGAAGAGATAATGGGGAAATTGGGAGACAGAGGAGACAGATAATTGAGAAGTGGGGGATGGTGGGAAGATAATGGGAAGGAAAAGGAAAGATGGAGAAAACAATGTGAAGAGGGAGTGAGAGAAGTGATAAAGATGGTGAAGGAAGATGTAAGAGAGAGGGAGAAAGACAGGGAGAGAGATGGGGAGAAATAAGACAGGGGTAGTACGGAGGGGACTGGAGAGGTGGAGGGGAGAGGATAAATAGATGGATGGTGGCAAAAAAGTATGGAATGGATGGGTGGGTGACAGTGATGGAGGGAAGGAGTGAGGGATGGCAATGATGGAGGGAAGTATGAGGGGTGGCAGTGGAGGGAAGGAGCAAAGGGATGGGGCAGTGATGGAGGGAAGGAGTGAGGGGTGGCAGTGACTGAGGGAAGGAGTGAGGGATGGCAAGTGATGGAGGGAAGGAGTGAGGGATGGCAGTGATGGATGGAAAGGGGTGGAGGGGTGGCAGTGATGGAGGGAAAGGGGGAGGGAAGGAGTGAGGGGTGGAGTGATGGAGGGAAGGAGTGAGGGATGGCGGGTGATGGAGGGAAGGAGTGAGGGGATGCAGTGATGGAGGGAAGAGTAGGATGGCGTGATGGAGGGAAGGAGTGAGGGGTGCCCGTGATGGAGGGAAGGAGTAAGGGGGTGGCAGTGATGGAGGGAAGGATGAGGGATGGCAGTGATGGAGGGAAGGAAATGAGGGATGGCAGTGATGGAGGGAAGGAGTGAGGGTGACAGTGATGGGGGGAGGGGAAAAGGAAAGTGAGGGGAAAGGAAAGGAATGGCAGTGATGGAGGAAGGATGAGGGGAAACGAAAAGAGGGAAGGAGTGAGGGACGGCAGTGATGGAGGGAAGGAGTGAGGGGTGGCAGTGAGGGGAAGGAGGATGGAATGATGGAGGGAAGGAGTGAGGGATGGCAGTGGAGGAAGGTGAGGGGGCAGTGAGGAGGAAGGAGGAGGCAGTGATGGGGGAAGGAGTGAGGGTAACAGTGATGGAGGGAAGGAGTGAGGGATGGCAGTGATGGGGAAGGAGTGAGGGTGACAGTGAAGGGGGAAGGGGTTAGGGTGGCAGTGATGAGGGGGGGAAAGGCAGTGATGGAGGGAAGAAGTGAGGGTGACAGTGATGGGGGAAGGGAATGGAGGGATGGCAGTGGAAAGGGGAAGAGGGGGTGGGAGTGAGAAAAGGGGGGATGGCAGTGATGGAGGGAAGGAGAGGGTGACAGTGATGGAGGGAAGGAGTGAGGGTAAAGTGATGGAGGGGAAGGAGGTGAGGGTGATGATGGAGGGGAAAGGAGTGAGGTTTACTGAAAGGAGGGAAGGAGTGAGGGGTGGCAGTGGAGAGAAGGAGGGATGGCATGATGGGGGAAGGAAATGAAGGTGACAGTGATGGAGGGAAGGAGTGAGGGATGGCAGTGATGAAGGGAAAGGGGTGAGGGGACAGTGTGAGGGAAGGAGGGGGGATGGCAGTGATGAAGGGGAAAGGGGTGAGGGATGGCAGTGATGAAGGGGAAAGGAGTGAGGTACAGTGATGGAGGAAGGGTGAGGGGGCAGTGATGAAGAGGAGGGGTGGCAGTGATGGAGGGAAGGAGTGAGGGTGACAGTGATGGAGGGAAGGAGTGAGGGATGGCAGTGATGAAGGGAAGGAGTGAGGGTGACAGTGATGGAGGGAAGGAGTGAGGGGTGGCAGTGATGAAGAGGAGGGGTGGCAGTGATGGAGGGAAGGAGTGAGGGTGACAGTGATGGAGGGAAGGAGTGAGGGTGAAAGTGATGGAGGGAAGGAGTGAGGGTGACAGTGGGGGGAAGGAGTGAGGGAGGTGGTGATGAGGAAGGAGTGAGTGGTGGCAGTGATGGACAGAAGGAGGGATGGCAGTGATGGAGAGGAGTGATGGTGACAGTGATGGAGGGAAGGAATGAGGGATGGCAGTGATGGAGGGAAGGAGTGAGGGTGGCAGTGATGGAGGGAAGGAGTGAGGGGTGGCAGTGATGGAGGGAAGAAGGGATGCAGTGATGGAGGGAAGGAGTGAGAGATGGCAGTGATGAGGAAGGGGGAGGGATGGCGGTGATGGAGGGAAAGGAGTGAGAGATGGGAGTGATGGAGGGAAGGAGTGAGAGATGGGAAATGATGGAGGGAAGGAGTGAGAGATGGCAGTGATGGAGGGAAGGAGTGAGGGATGGCGGTGATGGAGGGAAGGAGTGAGGGGTGGCAGTGATGAAGGAAGGAGGGAAAGCAGTGATGGAGGAAGGAGTGAGAGATGGCAGTGATGGAGGGAAGGAATGAGGGATGGCGGTGATGGAGGAGGAGTGAGGGTGGCAGTGATGGAGGGAAGGATAGGGTGCGGTGGGGGGAGATAGGGAGGGGGTGATGGAGGGAAGGAGGAGGTGGCAGTGATGGAGGGAAGGAGTGAGGGATGGCAGTGATGGAGGGAAGGAGTGAGGGGTGGCAGTGATGGAGGGAAGGATGGCAGTAGAGGAAGAGTGAGGGTGACAGTGAGGAGGAGGGAAAGGTGAGGGATGGCAGTGGAGGGAAGGAGCGAGGGGGGCAGTGATGGAGGGAAGGAGGATGGCAGTGATGGAAGGGAAGGAGTGAGGGTGACAGTGGGGGAGGGAAGGAGTGAGGGTGCAGTGATGGAGGAAGGAGTGAGGGTGAGAGTGATGGAGGGAAGGAGTGAGGGTGAAGTGATGGGGGAAGGAGTGAGGGATGGCAGTGATGAAGGGAAGGAGTGAGTTGTGGCATGATGGACAGAGGAGGGGGCAGTGAGGAGAGGAGTGGGGTGACCGTGATGGAGGGAAGGAATGAGTGTGGCATGTGGGGGGTGGAGGAGGAGGGGGTGGGGGAGTGATGGAGGGAAGGAGTTTAGGGGTGACAGTGATGGGGAAGGAGTGAGGGATGGCAGGATGAAGGGAAGGAGTGAGGGTGACAGTGATGGAGGGAAGGAGTGAGGGATGGCAGTGATGAAGGGAAGAGTGAGGGGGACGATGGGGGAAGTGGAGGGTGTGATGGAGGGAAGGAGTGAGGGGTGGGAGTGATGGAGGGAAGGAGTGAGGGGGCAGTGATGGAGGGAGGAGTGAGGGATGGCAGTGATGAAGGGAAGGAGTGAGGGTGACTGATGGAGGGAAGTTGTGAGGGTGACTGGTGGAGGGAAGGAGTGAGGGGTGGCAGTGATGGAGAGGGGAAGGAGGTATGGCACTGATGGAGGAAGGATGAGGGTGACAGTGATGGGGAAGGGTGAGGGTGACAGGATGGAGGGAAGGAGTGAGGGGTGGCAGTGATGAAGGGAGGGTGAGGGGGGACAGTGATGGAGGAAGGAGTGAGGGGGGGAAGTGATGAAGGAAAGGAGTGAGTGGTGGAAGTGATGGAAGAAGGAGGGTTTGGGAGTGATGGAGAAAGGGGTGAGGGTGGCAGTGATGAAGAGGGAAGGAGTGAGGGTGCAGTGATGGAGGGGAAAGTGAGGGTGGAGTGATGGAAGAGGAGGGGGTGGCAGTGATGGGGAAGGAGTGAGGGTGACAGTGATGGAGGAAGGAAGGAGGGATGGCAGTTTATGAAAGGGGGGAGTGGAGGGTGACTGATGGAGGGAAGTGTGAGGGTGACTGATGGAGGGAAGGAGTGAGGGGTGGCAGTGATGGAGAGAAGGAGGTATGGCACTGATGGAGGGAAGGAGTGAGGGTGACAGTGATGGAGGGAAGGAGTGAGGGTGACAGTGATGGAGGGAAGGAGTGAGGGGTGGCAGTGATGAAGGGAAGGAGTGAGGGTGACAGTGATGGAGGGAAGGAGTGAGGGGTGGCAGTGATGAAGGAAAGGAGTGAGTGGTGGAAGTGATGGACAGAAGGAGGGATGGCAGTGATGGAGAGGAGTGAGGGTGACAGTGATGGAGGGAAGGAGTGAGGGTGACAGTTGGGTGGAGGAAGGAGTGAGGGTGGCAGTGATGGAGGAGGGTGGCAGTGATGGAGGAAGGAGGATGACAGTGATGGAGGGAAGGAGTTTAGGGTGGCAGTGATGGGGGAAGGAGTGAGGGATGTGGAGGGGAAGGTGAGGGGGACTGAGGAGGAAAGGAGGGTGGCAGTGATGGAGGGAGATGGTTGGGGGGGTGAAAGGGTGACAGTGGGGGGGTGAGGGTGACAGTGATGGAGGGAAGAGTAGGGTGGGAGTGTGAAGGGGAAAGGAGGGGAGGGTGACAGTGAGGAGGGGAAAGGGGTGAGGGGGGGCAGTGATGGGGGAAGGATGTGAGTGGTGGAAGTGATGGACAGAGGGGGGATGGAGTGATGGAGAGGAAAATGAGGGTGACAGTGATGGAGGGAAGGAATGGGGTGAAGTGAGGAGGGAAGGAGTGAGGGGTGGCAGTGATGGAGGGAAGGGGGATGGAGTGATGGGAGGGAAGAGAGGGTGACAGTGATGGGGGAAGGAGTGAAAGGGGGGCAGTGTGAGAAGAGGGGGGTGAAGGGAAGTGGGGGGTGCAGTGATGGAGGGAAGGAGGGAGGGAAAATGATGGGGGAAGGAAATGAGGGTGACCCGTGATGGAGGGAAGGATGTGAGGGAGGCAGTGATGGAGGAAGGATGGGAAGTAGGGAAGGAGTGGCAGTGATGGAAAAGGAGGAGGGTGCAGTGATGAGGAAGGGAATGAGGGGTGGCAGTGATGGAGGGAAGGGGTGAGGGGGGGGCAGTGAGGAAAGGGAGGGTGGCAGTGAGGAGGGAAGAGTAGGGTGGAGGATGGGGGGAAGGATGAGGGTGAGGATGGAGGAAGGAGTGAGGGGTGGCAGTGGGTGGAGGGAGGAGGAGGGATGGAAGGATGGGGGAAGGAGAGTTTGGGGGGACAGTGGGGCGGAAAGGAAATGAGGGTGGCATGATGGAGGAAGATAGGGGGCAGTGATGGAGAGAGGAGGGTGGCCCGTGTGGAGGAAAGTGAGGGTGACAGTGAGGAGGGAAGGAAGTGAGGTGGCGTGGGAGGGAAGTGAAGTTGAAAAGGGGTGGCATGATGGAGGGAAGGATGGTGGCAGTGATGGAGGGAAGAGTGAGGGTGACAGTGATGGAGGAAGGAGTGGGTGGCAGTGATGGAAGGAAGGAGGGGGGGTGACTGGGAAAGGGAAGAGGGTGGAAATGGTGGGGGATATGGAGGATGGGAAGGAGTGAGGGGTGGACAGTGACGGAGGAAGGGGTGAAGTGGGTGGAGGGAAGGATGGGGGAAGTGATGGAAGGAAGTGATGAATGATGGAGGGAAGGATGGGCGTGTGGGTGAAGGGTGGGGGTGGTTGATGGGGGGAAGATGGTGAGTGTGGGGGATTGTGTGTAAGGGTGCTGGGAAATGTGAGGGGTTTGAGGATAGAGGGAGGGGGAGGGAGGAAGGAAGGGGGCGGGGTAGGGAGTCAGGGGAACAGGGGGGGAAAAGGGAGTGAGGGGGGAAGGAAGCGGTGGAGGTGGGAGGGATAGAGGGAAGGATGGGTTGTGGGATATGTTGTGATGAATATAAAAACAAAGGGGGAAAAGGGGAATTCCAGGGGTGAAGGAACAGAGGGGGAGGATTGTGAGAGGAAAAACCTGAGGGGGAGGTGAATCCAGGGAGGGGGAATTCCCCCTTTATTTTGAATAAATTTTTATTAATTTTTTTTCCCTGGTTGAATGTGGGAACCCCTCCTGTTGATGTGACCCCCTTTCTCCCTGTTTATGTGACCCCTCCCTGTTGATGTGACCCCCTCCCCGTTGATGTGACCCCCTCCCTGTTGAGTGACCCCCTCCCTTTTTGATGTGACCCCCTCCCTGTGATGTGACCCCCCCCCTGTGTGTGACCCCCCCTGTGATGGGGACCCCTCCCTGTGATGTGACCCCCTCCTTTTCCCCTTTGATGTGACCCCCTCCCTGTTTATGTGACCCCCCCTGGTGTATGACCCCTCCCTGGTGATGTGACCCCCTCCCTGTTTATGTGACCCCCTCCCCGTTTATGTGACCCCTCCCTGTTGATGTGACCCCTCCCTGTTGATGTGACCCCCTCCTGTTGATGTGGGCCCCCTCCTGTTGATGTGACCCCCTCCCTGTTGATGTGACCCCCTCCCTGTTGTGAGGCCCCCTCCCTGTTGATGTGACCCCCCCCCGTGATGTGACCCCTCCCTGTTTATGTGACCCCTCCCTGTTGATGTGACCCCCTCCCTGTTGATGTGACCCCCTCCCCGTTGATGTGACACCCCCCCCTGTGATCTGACCCCCTCCCTGTGATCTGACCCCCTCCCTCTTGTGACTCCCTGTGATGTGACCCCTCCCTGTTGAGTGACCCCCTCCCTGTTGTGACCCCTCCCTGTTGATGTGACCCCTCCCTGTTGATGTGACCCCCTCCCTGTTGATGTGACCCTCCTGTGATGTGACCCCTCCCTGTGATGTGACTCCCTCCTGTTGATGTGACCCTCCCTGTTTATGTGACCCCCTCCCGTTGTGTGGCCCCTCCCTGTTGATGTGACCCTCTCCTGTTGATGTGACCCCTTCCCTGTTGTGACCCCTCCTGTTGATGTGACCCTCCCTGTGGGTGTGACACCCCCTGTGATGTGACCCCTCCTTTTGTGTGGACCCCCTCCCTGTTGATGTGACCCCTCCCTGTTGATGTGACCCCTCCCTGTTGGACCTTCCCCGTGATGTGACCCCTCCCTGTTGATGTGACCCCCCCCTGTTGATGTGGCCCCCCCTGTTTATGTGACCCCCTCCCCGTTGGGCCCCCCCCCTGTTGATGTGACCCCCTCCTGTTGGACCCCCCCCCTGTTTAAGTGAACCCCCCCCCGTTTATGTGAACCCCTCCCCGTTGAGTGACCCCCCCTTCCTGTTGATGTGACCCCCCCTGTTGTGACCCCCTCCCTGTTGATGTGACCCCCTGTTTTGGTGACCCCCTTCCTGTTGATGTGACCCCCCTTTCTGTTGTGACCCCTCCCTGTTGATGTGACCTCCCTGTTGAAGTGACCCCTCCCTGTTGATGTGACCCCCTCCCTGTTGAAGTGACCCCCCCTCCCTCTTGAAGTGACCCCATCCCTCCTGAAACGACCTCCCTCCCTCTTGAAGTGACCATCTCTTCCTTATAGAGTGGTCCCTTCCCCTCAAGGGTGACCCCCTCCCCCTTGAATGGTGAACCATCTCCCTTGATGGATGACCTCACTGGATGCGTGAAATTCCTCAATGAGTGACCTCTTTCATGGGTGACCTCTTCCTTGATGGGTGACCTTCCTTGATAAGTGACATCTTCTTTGATAAGTGACATCTTCCTTGATGGGTGACCTCTTGATGGGGACCTCTCTCTTAATGGGAGACCTCTCCCTTGGTGGGTGACCTTTCTTGATGGGTGACCTTCCAGTCTTCCCTCGACTCACCAGTCTTTGATGGGTGACCTCTCGCTTCATGGGTCACCATCCTTAATAGGTGATCTCCCTTGATGGATGACCATCCTTGATGGGTGACCTCTTTCTTGATGGGTGGCCTCTCGATGGATGACCTCTCTTGATGGGTGACCTTCCTTGATGAGTGACCTTCCTTGATGGGTGACCATCCTTGATGGGTGTCCTTTTTCTTGATGGGTGACCACTTTCTTGATGGGTGACCTCTTTCTTGATGGGTGACCATCCTTGACGGTGACCACCATTGATGCGTGACCATCCTTGATGGGTGACCATCCTTGATGGGTGACCATCCTTGATGGGTAACCATCCTTAATGGGTGACTATCCACAATGTATAACGGGCTTGTTTGGTAGGCTGTAGCAAGCGGGTAGTTAAATGATAAATCTTCTTCGGAGGCTTCTTTGTTTATTGTTAATGTCGTAGTGGGTACACAGGCTTGTGTGTTGTGCCCATGGCCCGGGAGGGCCATGCCCACGAGAGAGAGCTGGGATACTTGTGTCTTCCTGCTAGGCCGCTGTGTGAGTGAGAGGCAAGTCTGGGCATACTGAAGTGGCAAGGCCTACAGAGGGCAGCACCTGAGTGGCGCGAAATATGAACTAAGCTGGCAGACAGCAGGGGCTGTCTGCGCAGACAGTACAGGCTGTCTACAAATGGGTGACCATCCACAATGGGTGACCACCTTGATGGGTGACCATCCACATGGGTGACCACCCTTGATGGGTGACCATCCATGATGGGTGACCATCCATGATGGGTGACCATCCCTTGAGGGTGGCCATCTTTGATGGGTGACCATCAACGATGGGTGACCACCCTTGATGGATGCCATCCACAATGGGCGACTACCCTTGATGACCATCCATGATGGGTGACCATCAACGATGGGTGACCACCCTTGATGGATGACCACCACAATGGGCGATACCCTTGGGCCCCAATGGGGACCCCCTGATGGGTGAACCCTCCAAAAGGGTAAACCCCCCTTTATGGGGAACCCCTCCATGTGGGGGACCAACCATGATGGGTGACCTCCTTGGGGGGGGGCCCTCCTTTAAAAGGGTGACCATCAAAAATGGGGGAACCCCTTTATGGGTGACCTCCACAATGGGGACTACCCTTG
>NC_069418.1:59952592-59956417 GCF_026875155.1 Cherax quadricarinatus | reverse complement strand
TACCTTCTAACCCCAACATATTCTCTATGTCTATGTTTTTTTAATCTAATTCTGGTAATAACTTCAGGAGTGAGTGACCAGTATAAAACAGTATACAAGGCCAGCCAGGGCCGTCAAAATGCAAACACAACTAGGGAATAAACTTGCGGTTGACAGTTGCCAGCTGCTGATGACGTAGTCGTACGTAGGCCTTAAATCCCTATTTTGGAGATCCTTCACCCGTGATGATTATAACCATATATTCCGCTTCTCACTTCACTCTTCACTGATGATAGTATACACTTCACATTATATACACTTCACTTCATATGATAATGGCACACAACTTGTCGTGACGCCCACTTCATCAGGCCTACCGCTACCAATGTGGCAACAGCGCCTAGACCCCCAACGGTTTGCGCTTTGAAATATTATGATTTCAGCTTTCCTCTCACTTTCTTTAACTAATAACTTTAATTATCACTCGTATAATTGTTCACTGACGTTCCACTACCACTGATTACTTCTAGCTGATATTACGCGTCTTTCAACGCTAAGGTTCTCGGAGCCTTGTTACCCACGTCTTCACCCCACGGACCCACGTGTGTGTGTGTGTGTGTGTGTGTGTGTGGGGTGTGTGTGTGTGTGTGTGTGTGTGTGATTTTTGTGGGGTGTGTGTGTGTGTAAGTGTGTGTGTGTGTGTTGTGTGTTGTGTGGTGTATGTGTGTATGTGTGTATGTGGGTGTGTGGGTGGTGTATGTGTGTGTGTGTGTGTGTGTGTGTGTGTGTGTGGTTGTGTGTGTGTGCGTGTGGGGTGGTGTGTGTGTGTGTGTATGTGTGTGTGTGTTGTGTGTGTGTGTGTGTGTGTGTGTGTGTGTGTAATTATGTGTCGAATAATGTGTGGGTTTATTATGTGCCCTGAAAAGTAGGTGGCTTGTGCTTGGAGTGTAATTTTAGATTCTCAGTTGTTGCTTAGTCCACAACCTCTTGTGACCTGACTCCCTTGCAGTGTTGCCTATATCGCCCTGCTTATAGTGAGTTAATCGCCTTGTTCAATGGATTACACTTGCTAAACCTTATTGAATACTTGATGCCTATTCTTTATCGTTGGGTATGAGAGTTAGACCCTTCACATTCAGCTTGGGCGGTTAATTGGAACCTGGACCCCACCACCAAACAACCACTCATAGGTGATACAGTACTTGTAGTTGCAGCTGTGCAGTG
Organism: Cherax quadricarinatus; assembly: GCF_026875155.1. Taxonomy (NCBI): domain Eukaryota; kingdom Metazoa; phylum Arthropoda; class Malacostraca; order Decapoda; family Parastacidae; genus Cherax; species Cherax quadricarinatus. Next base: position 59,955,214 of record NC_069418.1, on the reverse strand, counting down.
TAGATTGTCCAGGTCAATGTGACGTCCGGTGTAGATCCAGCTTTTTCTGATGAAATAAATTAAAACGAGAAAAATGTCCCAGATTGTGTTGTATTTTTTTAAAGAAATTGTGGATTTTTGTGGGTATTACGAGAAAATGTGAAATTATTTGGGTTATCCTGGGTTAAGAGTGAAAATGTTTTTCCCTAATTGTATATGGAAATTGCATTGATTTTATAATAAAAAAGTGTTTTTCCTGCCTTTTAAGTTAATGTCTGCTAGACAAGATTCAGCCTGTATGTGCGGTCATCACGTGACGTCACTGACATAGGGGGAAGTCGACAAGATTCAACCCGTATGTGTGAGGTCATCACGTGACATCACTGACCGCCGAGTTTAAAAACAGGTGGGGTGACGTCACACTTTTTAGACCTGTAGTAAGAGAAAGTACCATGCCCCATAGGAGGAGTTCATTTGAATGCTTACCCTGAGAGGGGGAATCCAAAAACTTGATCCGAGGAGATGGAATCTTTGTATTATCGAGAAAAACTTTGATCCAAGGAGATGGAGTCTTTGCATTATCGAGAAAACCTTGATCCAAGGAATTGGAGACTGTATTATTTGATATATAGAAAAACTTGATCCCGAGGAGATGGAGTCTTTGTATTATCGAGAAAAACTTGATCCCGAGGAGATGGAGGAGAAATACTTGGACATAGAGGGTAGAAGTGGATGGTGGGGGAAATCTCTGTATTATTGATATCTAGAAAACTTGATCCGAGGAATTGGAGTCTTTGTATTATCGAGAAAAATTCGAAAAAATTTGGGGTGGGGGTGAAAGTGGGAGGGGGAATCCAAAAACTTGATTCGAGGAAGTGGAGAGCACAATAAAATGAAATTCAAAATAAATTCGAAAAAAATCGGAAAAAAATTCGGGGCGCGGGGCGACCCGACGACGCTGCAGAAGGCGCAGCAGAAGGCACGGTCAGGCGCGACGGCCGGGTGCGAGGGGTGCAGGCGGGCACGGAGGGCGGGCTTGGGGGTGCAGGGGCGTGGGTGGGGTTCATTTGGGTGCGGGGCCGCAGGCGTGGGGGCGCGGGGGCGCGGGTGGGGGTCGTGGGTGGGGCTTGAGGGTGGGGTTGAGGGTGAGGTGGTCTCGAGGGTGAGGTGGTCTCGAAGGTGAGGTGGTCTCGAGGGCGAGGTTAAGGTCATTAGCATATAGGTGTGAAAAGGAGCCACCCAGGAAAAGGAGCCACTCAGCCACAGCCCTTTTCAGGAGGAAGCCACTCTGCCACAGAGACTGCTCAGGAAAAGGAAGCCACTCTGCCGCATGAGCCACTGAGCCGCCTTCATACACTACTTTATATATATATAATATATATATATATATATATATATATATATATATATATATATATATATATATATATATATATATATATATATATATATATATATATATATATATATATGTCGTGCCCCCAAAAATGTAAAAAATGGTCAATTAGCATGAACTCATTTAAAAATAAGTCCTTTCTGAATTTTTTTCTTATACGTTTAAAAATATATTCCTTTCATTAAAGTTAATGTAAAATTTTTTAATTTGGCACCAAAAGAATCTTGGAAAACAAACCTAACCTTATTATAACAAGAGCAATTTATTATAGCCTAACCCAACTAAATATATTTTAGATTTGTTTTCAATAATTTAATAATAAACAAACCCTCTGAAGTATATTTTTTTTGTTAGGTTCGAATGATTTTGCGAAAATTATTGCATACACAAATTTTCACTTGTCCTATATGGCAAGATGAGCATTGCTATTTAAATCCAAGGACTTAATTTTAAATGAGTTCTTGCTAATTGACCAGTTTTACATATTCGGCACGACATATATATAAATATATATATATATATATAAAAATATATTTTAATATATATTATAATATATATATATATATATATATATATATATATATATATTATATATATATATATTTTTTTATATAACTGGCCGATTCCCACCAAGGCAGGGTGGCCCGAAAAAGAAAAACTTTCTCCATCATTCATCCATCACTGCTTGCCAGAAGGATGCTTTACACTACAGTTTTTAAACTGCAACATTAACACCCCTCCTTCAGAGTGCAGGCACTGTACTTACCATCTCCAGGACTCAAGTCCGGCCTGCGGGTTTTCCCTGAAACCCCTTAATAAATGTTACTTTGCTCACACTCCAACAGCACGTAAAGTAAATTAAAAACCATTCGTCTCCATTCACTCCTATCAAACACGCTCACGCACGCCTGCTGGGAAATCGAAGCCCCTCGCACACAAAACCTCCTTTACCCCCTCCCCCAACCTTTTTTAGGCCGACCCCTACCCCGCCTTCCTTCCACTACAGACTGATACACTCTTGAAGTCATTCTGTTTCGCTCCATTCTCTCTACCCTGTCCAAACCACCTCAACAACCCTTCCTCAGCCCTCTGGACAACAGTTTTGGTAATCCCGCACCTCCCCCCTAACTTCCAAACTACGAAATTCTCTGCATTATACTCACACCCCACATTGCCCCTCAGACATGACATCTCACTGCCTCCTGCCTTCTCCTCGCTGCAACATTCATCACCCATGCTTCACACCC
>NC_069418.1:59937592-59947592 GCF_026875155.1 Cherax quadricarinatus | reverse complement strand
GAAACATATAAGTGAACAGAATTTAGATAAAGCTAAAAGGTATTTGTGGCATTTATGGATTTGGAAAAGGCGTATGACAGGGTGGATAGGGGGGGCAATGTGGCAGATGTTGCAGGTTTATGGTGTAGGAGGTAGGTTACTGAAAGCAGTGAAGAGTTTTTACGAGGATAGTGAGGCTTAAGTTAGACTAGAGTATGCAGGAAAGAGGGAAATTATTTCTCAGTTAAAGTAGTCCTTAGACAAGGATGTGTGATGTCACTGTGGTTGTTTAATATATTTATAGATGTTGTTGTAAGAGAAGTAAATGCGAGGGTCTTGGCAAGAGGCGTGGAGTTAAAAGATAAAGAATCACACATAAAGTGGGAGTTGTCACAGTTGCTCTTTGCTGATGACACTGTGCTCTTGGGAGATTCTGAAGAGAAGTTGCAGAGGTTGGTGGATGAATTTGGTAGGGTATGCAAAAGAGGAAAATTAAAAGTGAATATAGGAAAGAGTAAGGTTATGAGGATAACAAAAAGATTAGGTGATGAAAGATTGGATATCAGATTCGAGGGAGAGAGTATGGAGGAGATGAATGTATTCAGATATCTGGGAGTGGACGTGTCAGTGGATGGGTCTATGAAAGATGAGGTGAATCATAGAATTGATGAGCGGAAAAGGATGAGTGGTCCACTTTTGAGTCTGTGGAGACAAGGAACTTTGTCCTTGGAGGCAAAGAGGGGAATGTATGAGAGAATAGTTTTACCAACGCTCTTATATGGATGTGAAGCATGGGTGATGAATGTTGCAGCTAGGAGAAGGCTGGATGCAGTGGAGATGTAATGTCTGAGGGCAATGTGTGGTGTGAATATAATGCAGAGAATTCGCAGTTTGGAAGTTAGGAGGAGGTGAGGGATTACCAAAACTGTTGTCCAGAGGGCTGAGGAAGGGTTGTTGAGGTGGTTCAGACATGTAGAGAGAATGGAGCGAAACAGAATGACTTCAAGAGTGTATCAGTCTGTAGTGGAAGGAAGGCGGGGTAGGGGTCGGCCTAGGAAAGGTTGGAGGGAGGGGGTAAAAGAGGTTTTGTGTGCGAAGGGCTTGGACTTCCAGCGGGCATGCGTGAGCGTGTTTGATAGGAGTGAATGGAGACAAATGGTTTTTAATACTTGACGTGCTGTTGGAGTGTGAGCAAAGTAACATTTATGAAGGGATTCAGGGAAACCGGCAGGCCGGACTTGAGTCCTGGAGATGGGAAGTACAGTGCCTGCACTCTGAAGGAGGGGTGTTAATGTTGCAGTTTAAAAACTGTAGTGTAAAGCACTCTTCTGGCAAGACAGTGATGGAGTGAATGATGGTGAAAGTTTTTCTTTTTCGGGCCACCCTGCCTTGGTGGGAATCGGCCAGTGTGATAATAATAAATAAAACTAAAAAAATATATCACATCAATGAAATGAAGCAAATTAATCAGAGTACAGTCAGAATATTTTAAGTTGGTATCATTAAGCTGTGACACAAGACGTATGTTCAGTAGAGGTTAACGATATCAGTCGTGGATATTTTATACATAATAATTATTTTACCCTATCAGTAAATGAGGAAATAAACTCTAGCTGCAAAAGTACCTGCTTTTGTGACCCCGCGTCAAATATTTGGAAATGATGAATAACTTGTTGTATTCCATATAGAATTATGGTCATTATGAGCATTTCTTTTTCATTATAAACATTAAATTTATACTCCAAAACATTCTTATGTATATATAAAAAAAGTTTATAACTGTAAGCATTCTTGCAGTTGTTTTAACAGGGGGAGTGGGGGAGGGGAAGTGCAGGAGGGGTAGTGGGGCATGGAGAGAGGGGGAGGGCGGAGTGGTGGAGAGGGAGGATTTTTTTTATTTTTTTTTTTTTTTTTTTTTTTGTTTTTTTTTTTTTTTTTTTTTTTTTTTTTTTTTTTTTTTTTTTTTTTTTTTTTTTTTTTTTTTTTTTTTTTTTTTTATTATTACACACCGGCCGGATTACAGGCGGGTGTGGAAAAAAAAAACTTTACCATCATTAAAAAAACCCCATATGTCTTGCCAGAAGATGCTTTACACTAAAGTTTTTAACTGATAACATTACACCCCCTTCAGGAGTGAAAGGCATTTGTACTTCCATTCTAGGACTCAATGGCTGCGTTTTCCTTGAATCCTTCATTTTACTTTGTTTTCACATCCAAAAACTTCAAGTATTAAAAAAAATTTTTTTCCATTCATTCATTAAACAGGGGTGTGGGGAGGGAAGTCCAAGCCCGGGACAAACCGGATTGTTGAGTATATTAAGCTGGAAGGAAACTGTCAAACATCACACACTCTTTGCTGCGTCACCATGGTGTCGAGGGTGCGGTTGCTTCTGGCATTTGGTCAGTCTTGTGACAGTAGTCACCTGTGCTCAAGTAAGTTATCCTCTTGTAGCCAGTGTTATCACAGTAGTTACTTGTGCTCAAGTAAGTTATCCTCATGTAGCCAGTGTTATGACAGTTGTCATCGGTGCTCAGGTATATTATCCCCCTGTTGCCTATCTTGTGGCAGAAGCCACTGATGCTCAGGAATGGTATTTAACGTGACCTCCCTTCGTCAGTAGTAATGGTTGTTGAAGTTTTTTATCCTCATGTTGTCAGTCTTGTGGGAGCAGTCACTTGTGTTCTTTGTTATCAACAAGTGTCAGTCTTGTGGAGCAGTCACTTGTGCTCTGATATGTTATCAACATGTGTCAGTCTTGTGGGAGCAGTCACTTGTGTTCAGATATGTTATTAACAAGTGTCAGTCTTGTGGGGGGCAGTCACTTGTGCTTGATATGTTATCAACATGTGTCAGTCTAGTGGGAGCAGTCACTTGTGCTCTGATACGTTATCAACATGTGTCAAGTTTAAGGGTAGTAACTCGTGTTACCGCTAAGGGTATAGTTTTGAGGCATTTAATCACTTTTATTCTAGAGAATTATATCCAGGTGAGCAGTCTCGTGTAGTAATAATTTAGTAAGCCATGCGTGTGTATGAGGCGACTAAAATCCCGGGAGCAATGGGCTAGTAACCCCTTCTCCCGTAAACATTTACTAAAAAAGAGAAAAAAGGGAAAAACTTTATAAACTGGGATGCTTGAATGTGTGTGGATGTTTGTGTGGATGACAAGAAACAGATGATTGCTGATGCTATGAAATGAAAAGAAGTTGGAAAGAAAAGAAGCTGAAGGGGGTAGGGGAGTTTCGGTGGGGGAAATAAATGGGAAATTTAAAACTGGAGTATCTGAGAGAGGGTTTGAGCTAAGGAAGGGTAGCAATAATGTTGAAGGATCAGTTAAGGAAGGAGAAAAGGAATATGAATGTGTAAATTCAAGGATTATGTGATTAAAGTAAAGGTTGGATGCAAAAACGTGGGTATAATAAGCGTGTATGCACCTGAGAAAAGGGGGAATGTAGAGGAGAGAGAGAGATTTTGGGGAGATGTTAAGTGAATGTATAGGAACCTTTGAACAAAGTGAGAGAGTAATTGTGGTAGGGGACCTGAATGTAAAGTAGGAGAAAATTTTAGAGAGGGGGTGGTAGGTAAGTTTGGGGGGGCCAGGTGTAAATGATAATGGATACCCTTTGATTGAGTTTTGTATAGAAAGGGGGGTTTTGTTAAAGTAATACATATTTTAAGAAAAAGAGGATAAAAAATAAGTATACAAGATATGATGTAGGGAGAAATGACAGTAGTTTGTTGGATTATGTATTGGTAGATAAAAGACTGTTGAGTAGACTTCAGGATGTACATGTTTATAGAGGAGCTTACAGATATATCAGATCACTTTTTTGTGTAGCTACACTGAGAGTAAAAGGTAGAAGGGAACAAGGAGAATAGAAGCATCAGAGAAGAGAGAGGTGAAGGTTTTTAAACTAAAAGAGGGGCAGTTAGGGTAAGATATAAACAGCTATTGGAGGATAGATGGGCTAATGAGAGCATAGGCAATGGGGTCGAAGAGGTATGGGGTAGGTTTAAAATGTAGTGTTAGGTCTTTAGAAGAAGTTTGTGGTTACAGGAAAGTGGGTTCGGGAGGGGAAAAGGGGCGATTGGTGGAATGATGATGTAAAATGAGTACTAAGGGAGAAAAAGTTATCATATGGGAAGTTTTTACAAAGTAGAAGTGATACAAGGAGGGAAGAGTACTTGGAGAAAAAGAGAGGGTTAAGAGAGTGGCGAAGCAATGTAAAAAGAGAGCAAATGAGAGTGGGGGGAGATTTTATCAACAAATTTTTTTGAAATAAGAAAAAGTTTTGGAGTGAGATTAACAAGTTAAGGAAGCCTAGAGAACAAATGGATTTGCAGTTAAAAATAGGAGAGGAGACTTATTAAATTGAGGTTAGGGGTTTATTGGAAGATGGAGGGAATATTTGAGAATTATTAAATGTGATGAAGATAGGGAAGCTGTGATTTCGTGTATAGGGCAAGGAGGAATAACATCTTGTAGGAGTGACGAAGAGCTAGTTGTGAGTGTGGAGGAAAGTTCGTGAGGCAGTAGGTAAAATGAAAGGGGTTTGATGGGATAAGGATAGAAATGTTAAAGCAGGTGGGGATATAGTTTTGGAGTGGTTGGTGCTATTATTTAATAAATGTATGGAAAGAGGGTAAGGTCCCTAGGGATTGGCAGAGAGCATGCATAGTTCCTTTGCATAAAGGCAAAGGGGGACAAAAGAGAGTTCAAAAATTATAGGGGGATAAGCCTGTTGAGTATAACCTGGTAAAGTGTATTTTAGAGTTATTGTTGAAAGAATTAAGAGTAAGACGGAAAATTTAGGATAGCAGTTGAACAAGAGGCGTTAGGAAAGGTAAGGGGGTGTGTGGGCCAGGTGTTTACAGTGAAAAACATATAAGTGAACAGTATTTAGATAAGGCAAAAGAGGTCTTTGTGGCATTTATGGATTTGGAAAAGGCGTGTGACAGGGTGGATAGGGGGGCAATGGGGCAGATGTTGCAGGTGTATGGTATTGGGGGTTTAGATTACTGAAAGCAGGGGAAGAGTTTTTACGAGGATAGTGAGGTCAGTTAGAGTATGTAGGAAAAGAGGGAGATTATTTTCCAGTAAAAGTAGTCCTTAGACAAGGATGTGTGATGTCCCCCGTGGTTGTTTAATATATTTATAGATGGAGTTGTAAGAGGGAAATAAATGCGGGGGTCTTGGCAAGAGGCGTGGAGTTAAAAGATAAGGAATCACACATAAAGTGGGAGTTGTCACAGTTGCTCTTTGTGAGCACTTGTGCTCTTGGGAGATTCTGAAGAGAAGTTGCAGAGGTTGGTGGATGAATTTGGTAGGGTATGTAAAGAAGAAAATTAAAAGTGAATGCAGGAAAGAGTAAAGTTATGAGGATAACAAAAAAATTAGGTGATGAAAGATTGGATATCAGATTTGAGAGAGAGAGTATGGAGGAGGTGAATGTATTCAGATATTTGGTAGTGGACGTGTCAGTGGATGGGTCTATGAAAGATGAGGTGAATCATAGAACTGATGAGGGGGAAAAGGTGAGCGGTGCACTTAGGAGTCTGTGGAGACAAAGAACTTTGCTGGCGCTAAGGAGGCAAAGAGAGGGATTCGTTATAGGGGTAAAGCATTGTTATGTGCGCGAAAGGCTGAGGAGTGGGTGTATAGGCATATGTGGTGATGAATATATGCAGGCGAGGAGAAGTTAGGAGGCAGTGCGAGATGTCCAAACTGTTTCGAGGGCTAATTGTGGTGTTAGAATTAAATGAGAACGAATGCTTAAGAGTTGTATCAGTCTTGTGGGAAGGGCGGGGTAGGGTTACCTAGGAAAGGTTGGGGAGGGGTTAAGAAGGTTTTGTTGGTGGGTTATATTCCAGCAGGCATGCGTAGCGTAGAAGGAGTGAATGGAGACAAATGATTTTTAATACGTGATGCTGTTGAGTGTGGAAGGAACATTTATGAAGGGGTTCAGGGATACCGGAAGCCGGACTTGAGTCTGGAGATGGGAAGTACAGTGCCTGCACTTGATTGTGGGTTTTATGGCGTTTAAAACTGTACAGTAAAGACATTCTGGCAAGACAGTTGATGGAGTTATTGTTTGTGAAAGTTTTTCTTTTAGTGGCCCCCTGCTTGGTGGAATGGCCTGTGTGTTAATAATAAAAACAAATGACAAGTAGTAGTACTGCGCAACAGTCAGGCCGTATTCTAATTCGTTACCCAATAGCGAATTTGGGATATAGTCACTTGTGTTTAACCTCAAGTGGTAAGTCATGTGATCTCAGGTATTGTACTCTAGTTTTGTAAGTAGAATAAAAAAAATGGCGCATACTGATCCCAATGGCGCATACTGATGAAATAATGAAAATTATTACTATTACTCTAATATAAGACTAAAAGGTTAATGGAATACAAGGAGAATGTAATCATGAAGTAAGAAAATAGTAAAGGTTTATAAGCCAAAATAGGAGGCAGTTAGGGTAAGATATAAACAAATATTTGGTGAAAAATTGGCTAGCGAGAGCCTAGGCAATAAGGTCGAAGAGGTACGGGATAGATTTAAAATGCAGTGTAAGTGTTCAGCTGAAGTGTGAGGTAACAGGAACGTGGGTGCAGGAGGGAAGAACAGCGATTGGTGGAATGATGAGGTAAAATGAGAGAGAAAAAATTAGCATTTGAGAGATTTTCTACAAAGTAAATGTGTTATAAGGAGAGAGGAGTATGAGGACAAACAACCGAGGATAAGAGACCGGTGAAGGAATGTAAAAGTGAAGCAAATGAGAGAGTGGGTGGGAGTTTCAACAAATATTATTGAGAAGAAAAATTTTTGGGTGAGTTTTAATAAGTTAAAAAAAGTCTGGGGAAAGAGGAATTGACACTTAAAAAAAAGGGGAGGAGAGTTATTGAGGAGATTTTGAAGGAAAGGGGAAGAGGGGGGGAAATTTTTTTAGTAATGGATTGTGTAAAGAAAGAAAAGCTGTGATTTTGTGTACTGGCCAAGGGTATCATCTTGTGGAGTAAAGGAAGAACCGTGTGGTGGGGGGGGGGCATGACCCTGTGAGAAAAATGAAAGGGGTAAGACAGCTGGAATGGGGAATAAAGTAAAAAGTTAAAAGCGGCAGGTGGTGTTTTTATTTAATAAATGTTGAGATAGGGGAAAGGTCCCTGCAACTGGAGAGGGTTTCGGGGCTGAGACCAGGCTCTGGGTGGGATCAGGATCTGTCAATCAGGTGTTCTGCTGGCTGTACGCAAATACGTATGAACCCCCCCCGGTTGGTAAAGTATGATTTCAGAGTCTGTCAGGGCCTTCGGGGTCACCCAGAGGTCTTTTGGTTTTCCCCTTATGTATACTGGGAGGCAATTGAAGGGGTTGTACAGTTTTTTTCGAGTAAAGAGAAGGGAACATAAGAGAGTTTAAAAAATTATAGGGGAATAAGCCTGTTGAGTAAAAACGGTAAAGTTTATTGTAAAGTATTATTGAAAAAATTAACAAAATATGGAGAGCCGAAAAAAACCATACCACAGGTGGGGTTTTAACCGCGGTGAGTGTAAAACTCCAGAGATGCTATAGCCACTGGGCCGTGGTTACAATAGATTCTCTAATTAGGTTATTTATAACCAAAAGAAGGTTAGCATAGGCACCACTTGACTCCTTATGCGAGTTTTTACTAAAGAAACGCGGCCAGCGTGGCAGGATGCGTGGCAAAGGGGGTTTTAGAAAGGGTAGTGGGTGTGTAGACTAAGCTTTTACCATGAAGATACGATAAACAGTATTTGTTGGTAAAATAGGATTTTGTATGAATATTTCCTTTCACCCCCATGGACCTTTTTTGTTTCCAGCTTCCATCTGTGTCACTTTTTCCTAAACATGTAATTTTAAGAAACCCTGCCCCTATTTCCCCTATTTCCCTCTTAAGGAGAATAAGATAAAAGATAAGATTCCCCGGATTTTTAACCCCCCGAGGGTTAGCCCTCAGGTAACCCCCCGAAAGTCAGTGCGTCATCGGAACGTCTTACTTATTTCCTTGTGATAATCAATCTTGCCCCCAAGAATGCGACCCAAACCAGTCGACTAACACCCAGGTACCTATTTGCTGCTACGTGAACAGGACAACAGGTGTAAGGAAACGCCTCGAAATGTTTCTACCCCGCAGGTACATAAGAGATACCCTCACTGTTGTACCTTCCACACCAATTGTTGTACTCAGTTCTCTCACCGTTGTACATATTGCACCCTCTACTGTACCCACTACAATCACTCTTGTACCCAGTCCACTCACTGTTATACATACTACACCCACTGCTGTAACCACTCCACTCACTCTTGTACTTACTACACTCACTATTGTACCCACTACACTCACTAGTGTAACACTAAACCTTCTGTTGTACCCATCACACCCACTATTGTACCCACTACACCCACTGTTGTACAGACTACACCCACTATTGTACTCAATACACCCACTATTGTACCCATTGCACCCACTATTGTACCCACTACACCCACTATTCTACCCATTACACCAACTATTGTACCCACTACACTCATTGTTGTACAACTATTCCAAATATTGTACCCACTACACCCACGGCGAATGGTTACCGTACTGTTCAAGCAAGTTGTTCTGATTGCCAGGTTGGTCAGAAAGAAAGATTATTTGAGGACGTTTAGTCAGTCACATGTTGAGTCGAGTCTTGAGACATAGCGGACTACATACACACACACATTCATACACACACACACACATACATACACACATTCATACACACACACATACATACATACACACATTCATACACACATACATACACACAATACATACACTTGACTTTCGATGCTATGAAAATGACATAGCATGGAAAGTCAAGTCTGACCCAAAGCTGTTGTATAGCCACATCAGGAGGAAAACAACAGTCAAGGACCAGGTAATCAGACTGAGGAAGGGTGATGGGGACTTCACAAGAAACGACCGAGAGGTATGACAGGAGCTTAACACGAGATTTAAAGAAGTATTTACAGTGGAAACCAGTAAGACTTCAGGAAATCAGAACAGGGGGGTACACCAGCAAGTGCTGGATGAGGTACATATAACCAAGGAGGTGAAGAAGCTGCTATGCGAACTTGACACCTCAAAAGCGGTGGGACCAGACAACATCTCTCCGTGGGTCCTTAAAGAGGGAGCAGAGATACTGTGTGTGCCATTACCAAAGAACTTTAGCACATCAACTGAAACTGGGCAACTCCCTGAGGTATGGAAGAGGGCAAATGTAATCCCAATTTTTAAAAAGAGAGACAGACATGAGGCACTAAACTACAGACCTGTATCACTAACGTGTCTAGTATGCAAAGTCATGGAGAAGATCATCAGGAGGAGAGTGGTGGAGCATCTGGAAAGAAACAAGTGTATAATTGACAACCAGCACGGTTTCAGGGAAGGAAAATCCTCTGTCACGAACCTACTGGAGTTTTATGACAAGGTGACAGAAGTAAGACAAGAGAGAGAGGGGTGGATCGACTGCATTTTTTTGGACTGCAAGAAGGCCTTCAACACAGTTCCTCACAAGAGGTTACTGCAAAAGCTATAGGATCAGGGACACATAACAGGAAAGGCACTGCAATGGATCAGAGAATACCTGACAAGGAGACAACAACGGGTCATGGTATGTGATGAGGTGTCAGAGTGGGCGCCTGTGACAAGCGGGGTTCCACAGGGGTCAGTCCTAGGACCTGTGCTGTTCTTGGTACGTATATGTGAATGACATAACGGAAGGGATAGACTCAGAAGTGTCCTTGTTTGCAGATGATGTGAAGTTAATGAGAAGAATCAAATCGGATGAGGATCAGGCAGGACTACAAAGAGACCTGGACAGGCTGCAAGCCTGGTCCAGCAACTGGCTCCTTGAGTTTAACCCTGCCAAATGCAAAGTCATGAAGATTAGGGAAGGACAAAGAAGACCGCTGACACAATATAGTTTAGTGGCCAAAGACACCAACCTCCTCAAGGAAAAGATCTGGGGGGGAGTATA
>NC_069418.1:59907223-59937092 GCF_026875155.1 Cherax quadricarinatus | reverse complement strand
ATTCTGAGGTTGACCTTTCATCACCAAAGTGGATTAAGCTTTTCAGATCCTCTTCCTCTAGATCAGAAAAGCCCCCTCGAAAGTCCAGATGAGACAATGTTCGGAAATTCATTGGGATTAAAAACCAAAGTGATGCTACTTCGAAAGCGAGGTAGTAGGATCCCCGGGTTCACTTGTTAGATAAAGTGAAGATATCACTCCGATACCATAAATTCTTGACTAGGGCTCAGACCAAAGCCAATGTTTCCCCCTACGTCCACCTTTATTTTTCCCTGACTTTAAAGCCTTTAGATGTATCGAAGGACTCCTTTGTACATTTACAACGTAATTGCCCCTCTATCAAATTGTCCATAAATCCCGCAACAAATAAGTTATCCAAAGGAAAAAAACTTTTCATATAAATTTGAATATAAAAAGGGTATCTTGTGCAAGTCAGTATTCAAATTAAAATTCGATGAGATAGACTATTCCATCTTAGTTGTTCCAAGTAAAATGCAGAGAGACTGTTCTTAAAATGGCTCATGACCTGCCAGTGGCCGGACATTTCTCGCATCGTAAAACCTTAAATAAAATTAGGGAAACCTATTTTTGGCCAAAAATGTCCTCAGATGTCACAAACCTATTGTAATCGTGTAAAGTTTGCCACTGTATCCTCCCGAGGTACAGGCGAGTACCTTGGTCAAAATGCCAATCTTTAGGTACCTTTGAAAGAGTAGCTATTGACATCGTGGTCCTTTATCTCCCCCTTTCATCTGGGGGACATAGATATATATTAACATTAGTTGATTATGTTTTGAGTTCCTGAAGCCGTTCCCTTAAAGACCATAACTACTACAGAGGTGGCTGAAGCCCTTTTGTCCATCTTCTCCAGAGTGGGCATCCCTAGAGAAATTTTGTCGACCGTGGGACACAATTCACATCTGACTTAATGCAACATCTTACCAAACTTCGGGGAGTGAAGCCTCTCTTCACCACACCCTATCATCCCAGCTGTAATGGGAGGATTGAAAACGCCAGCATTCGATTCCCCAAGTCCATTTTAAGGAAACTTGCTCCCTTAAACCTAAAAGTGGCATCGTTACCTACCCTGTGCTTTTGTTTGCCATGAGGGAAGTTCCCAGTGACTCTTTGGGGTTTTCACCTTTTGAACTTCTCTATGGTAGACAGGCCAGAGGCCATTGCCCACCCTTCATGACTTATGGATAATGAGGAGTAAATGCTGAGGTTTCAGTCTTCTTACCAGTTTCTCCATTAGACCTTAGATCCAAATTTGAGGAGACCTCTGACATAGTTTCAAAAAAACTTAACTTGTCAATGGACCAGTACAAAACTATTTGATTCCAAAAGTCAGAGGAGAAGTTTTTAAAGAGGAGATGAAGTTTTTGGTACTTTTGCCTATCAAGTCAATAAATTATTAGTAGCATGGAAAGGTCCATTTTAAAGTATTAAAAAATTTTTGTGGGAAAGTTACTACCTCATAGAAGTAAAAGGGAAACCTAGCTTTATCATATCAACATCCTTAAGAAATATTACCGAAGAAATTGGGTTTAAACTGCCTTAAACTTTGAATTAGTTTTTCCACACGAACTTGTAAAAACAACTGAAGAATGTAAGGTGTGGTAATTGACACCTCTAACTTAGAACTATGATGAAGAACTACATGACTTGGTGACTTTGACCACTGGGGCGCAACCAACATTAATATTAATAAATCTTTGGATGACCATAAGAGACATGAACTACTTCAATGGGGTGAGAACTTTTCAGACGTCTTTACTGATATTCCGGTGTTACCTCCACGGTAGTCCATAAGATTGATTTAGTGACGGACAATCCTATCAAACGAAAATTATACCCATTTCCAGTTCACCTTTGGGATGCATTTGACCGAGAGGGTAGACAAATTATTAAAACTAAAGATCATTGAACCTTCAGTATCTTCATTTTTGCTCACCAGTAGTCATGGTTAAGAAGGGGATAATTCATATAGACTTGCTATTAACTTCAGGGGCCTTAATGCTAAAACTTGGTGGATGCGACCTATGCCTTAAAAATAGCATCTACACAAATTTTGGACGTTTCCTTTTTTCAAGATTGATATTGCGGGGGCATATCATAAGTAATGTTAGATTTTTTCTAAACAGTAAAACCGTTTTCCTACCCCAAAGGCTGATAAGAACAAAAGAACAAAAGAAAGGGGGGGAAACATGCAGCGGGCCTGTTGGCCCATATAGGCAGGTCCTTTAAAATTCATCCCACTAACAACATTTGCCCCAACCCCAAATTTTTAAAATGCCCCCAAGAAAAAAGCCCGTGTGCAAGTCCCTCTCAAACCCCCCTCCCACTAGTCTTACCCAAACCCAATTTTTGAAACCCCCCAAAAGTCCCACCTCAAAAACCCAAACAGTAGACTGTTCCACTCATAACTACCCTATTTCCAAACCAATACTTTCCTATTCCCCTTTCTAAATCTAAATTTAAACTAATTTAAATCCATTACTGGGGTTCTCTCTTGGAGAGATATCCTAAAGACTTGTTAATATCCCCTTTATTAATACCTATCTTCCACTTGTACATTCGATCAGGTCTCCCCTCATTCTCGCAAACAAGTGAATTAACTTAAGATTCTTAAATCTATGTATTAATTTAAAAGTCATCCAGCTGAATGTTTTCTAACAAATTTTGTCCATTCTGTAAATGGGACCAGAATGAGCTGTAAAATCTAGGTAGGCCTTTACAAATGATGTAAAAGCTGCGTTGACCTCTGGACTTCTGTTGCTTACACTTCTTGATATAAACCCCGAAATCTATTTCCTTATTACTTTCGTTGGGCATTGCGTCTGTTTGGTTGCTGCTTACCATAACCCCCAAGCCCCTTTTTGAAAATCTGTAGGCAAAGTTTACTTTTTTAACTTATAAGTGCTGGGTTATGGACACCCCCCCGGCTCAAACCTTGATTTATCTACATTGAACTGCATCTGCCCTTTTCTGCCCAAAGGGTAATTTGTCAAAACCTCCTGAAGTTCCCTAACATCTACGTTTGAATCAATTATCCACCATCTTCGTGTCATCGGCAAATTTTTGCTCTTTCACTAGAATTCCTTCATCAAGACTTGATATAATTATAAACAACAAAGGCCAAGACTGACCCCTGGGAACCCCATTTGTTACTGACCCCCCTCGGTTTTAAACCCCCATTTATGGACACTTCTGCTTCCTGTCTGTGACCAGATTCGATCCCGGAGCCCCCTTCCCCCCCAATGCCAGAGCGCTCTTTCTTCAACAGTTTTTGGTGCGGAACTCTATCAAATGCCTTACAAAATCAGAAAAACAAATCAAAATTTTTATCGTGGTAAACACCTCAAAAGCTTTACTGAAAAAGTTAATAAATTAGTTAGACAAGAGGGCCACTTGTGAATCCATGCTGAGACTTTAATCGTAGCTTATCGGATGGCTTCTTATAATCTCAGCTATAATTGACTTGAAATTTGCCTAAAATTGGGGTCGGTTTATTGGGCGTAATTTGGGGTAAGACTTGTCCCCTTTTTAAAATGGGAAAATTACTTTACCCTCTTCCCTTCAGACACTACCCTGTTTGAAGAGATAAAAAAAAATTATTGTTAATGGTTCAAAGATTTCCATTTTGCATTCCCTTTAAAGAACCCTTTGAAAAAAAACCTCATCAGGACCCGTATTTTTTTTTGGGGTTCAGTCGGCTACTGCTTCACAACCTTTTTAGTACTGTGATGCACATAATTTATTTTCTTCGATCCACTAAAAAAAATTAAATTCCCGGGGAATATTTTTAGTTCTTTCCTGTGAAAAAACCGAGAGAAAAAATTTAAATTTAAAATCGAGCACTTTCATTCTCGTCAGAGATCCCCATGTTTTTTTTAAGGGGGACCTATCTTATCCGATTTTTGTTCTATAGACCTGGAAAAAACCTTTTGGGTTATTTTTAAAATCCCTAGAACTTTAATTTCATAGTCCCTTTTAGCTTTTTATCCCCTTTTTAATGTCCCTTTTAAATGTCAATATAAGAGTCTTTTTTTTCCCACTGGGGCACCCCCCTTCCAAAAAAAGGCCTTCCACTGGAGCATCCCTTCCGGTTTGGGGCCTTCCACTGGGGCACCCCTTCCGGTTAGGCCTTCCACTGAGGCACCCCTTTCCCGGGTTGGACCAGAGCTGGGGGGTCACCTTTTCACCCCAGGTTTACTTCCGGGTTTTGCCCCTGACCTCCCCCTCGGACTTACCTCACCCTTGACCCCCCCCAACCCAAAATACCCCCGCCCACGCCCCCCCCCTTCGCGACCCCCCTTCCGACCCCGCCGCGCGCCGCCGAACGCCCCGCGCCCCCCGGCCCCCTTTTCGCGACCCCCGCCCCCCTTTCTGCTGCGCCTTCTGCAGCTCGCCCGGGATCGCCCCCGCCCCCCAAATTTTTTTTTTCTTATGACCCCTTTGGGATAAAGGTTCGAATTTTTTTTTGAATTTCATTTTCTTTGCTCCCTTTCCCCGGATCAAGTTTTTTGGATTCCCCCCTAGGGGGGTTTCAAATTTCTCCTTTCCCTGGGATCAAATTTTTCTCAAAATAAAAGTCTCCATTTCTCGGACCCCCCCCCCATTTTTTCCCCCCCCCCCCCCCCCCAAAAAATTCTAAATATCAAAGTCTCCCTTCCTCGGATCCCCCCCCTTTCACCCCCCAACCCCAAAAATTTCTCGATAATTCAAGTTTTTTGGTTTCCCCCCTAGGGTTTTTCAAAAATTCCCCAATCTCCTTGGATCTGGGTTTTTTTTGGGTCCCCCTCCTTTCACCCCAAATTTTTTTCGACAATCCCTGACTCCATCTCCTGGTCAATTTTTTGGATTCCCCCCTAGGGGGTTTTCAAAATTTTCTCCATTCCTTGGATAAAGGGTTTTTTTTGGGTCCCCTCCTTTCACCCCAAATTTTTCTCGACAATCCCATACTCCACTCCTCGTCAAGTTTTTTGGTTCCCCCTATGGGGGTTTCGAAATTCTCCAACCCCGGATCAAGTTTTTTTGGAATCCCCCCTTGGGGTAAGCAGCTTATACGATCTAAACTTCCCCCCTTATTTTTTTAAAATAAACTAAAATTTTCCTCTATTAAGTCAAATGACCCTAAAAAGGGTGTTTACCGGCGTCAGGACGTCAGTGTTGACCCAGACCGGGTTTTGAATCGCTACAGTGACATCACCGCCCCAAGGCTGAATCTTTTTCGATTTTAGTTCATTAAGTTAAAAAGGGGGACACAGTACATCGAAAGGCCATTTTTCGTTAATACCCACAATTTCTTTAAACAAAGTCTAGACATTTTTAACATTTCATCCAGGCACTCCCCACGAAGAAACCTCCCCCCCCCCCCAAACCTCAACCCAACCAACACCTCACAATTTTCATCAAAACCCCCAATTTTTCCGTTTTAACCCTTTTGTTCTTAAATTTTAATAAGGGGACACGTACCAAAAATCACCACATCACTTAATCCACTTTCGTTAAATTCACTACTCAAAAATTTTTACATATTAGAAGTTAAATACGCACTTTTATTTGAACATTTTCAAAAACACTCTCATAAATCATTTGAATACTCAAAAAAATCCCTTTTTTTACATTTCCAAAAAACATGAATCTCCAAAAACATCATTCGAACCCCCCCAAATCCCCTCTGAATACTCCAAAACCTTTTCAAAAGTACCTTGCACACTTTTTGAAAAACCTTCATAATCCTCATAATCATTTGTACACCTTCAAAAACACCTTTGAATCTCACATAAACCCCGAACACCTTCAAAAAACATTTTGAATACTCACATAAACACCCTTGAACCCCTTAAAAACCCCTTGAAAAACCCTCAAAACACCTTTGAACCCCTTCAAAAAACACCCTTGAACCCCTTCAAAACCCCCTTGAACACTTCAAAAACAACATTTGAACATTCAAAACACCCTTGAACCCCCCAAACCCTTTGAAAATTTCCAAACCTTTTTGGTCCCCCAAAATAGTTTTTGACATTTTAAATTTTATCTGCACTTACACATTTCTTTTAAATTACAACTCATCCTCGTCTCCGACTAGGCTTTTTCCGTTTTTCCCCTTTTTTGTTCATTAAAGTTTTTAAAAGGGGACAAATACATCGAAAAAAAAGTCAAAAAAAACTAACTCAAACATTTTACTTTGAACACCCCCAAAAAACACTCTCATAATCATTTGAATCCCACAAAACCCCCTTGAACCCTTCAAAAAACCTTTGATACTTTTTTAAAACTAATTTCATCAAAACCCCACTTAATCATCTTTTTTTCGGTAAAACTAAATTCGACACACCCCCTCATCAATTATCAAAATTTAAAACTGTTTTGCCCCTTTTATTTCTTTAAAGTTAATAAGGGGACACAAAAACCCAGAAAAAGTCACAAAAACCTACTTAAACATCTTTTTGGGTATCTCTAGTTGACAACAAAAACCCCCAAACCCCACATCCCACAACCCCCAAAACCCATTTCACCCACACCCCAAAACCCCCCAAAACCCCACAATTTTTTTCTCGAACTAATTTCATCAGAAATCACAAACAACAACCCACAACACCCACAACCCAAGCACCCACAAACCCCAAAACCCCACAAAACCCAAAACCCACATTTTTTTTTCTCTTTTTAAAAACCCTTTTAGTTCTTAAATTTAATAAGGGGGGGCAGATACATCAAAAAAGTCACAAAACCCATTTTTTTTCATCTTTTTCGGATCTCTAGTTCGAAAAAAACACCCACAACACCCACATCCCACAAAAACCCCCCATCACCCACATCCAAAATTTTTTTCTCGTTTACCCTTTTAGTTCATTAAATTTTAATAGGGGACACACACATCAAAAAAATCACAAAAAAACCCACTTACATATTTTTTTTCGGTATCTCAAATTTCGATACTTTACCCAAAACCCTTCATCAATTACCAATTTATTCACTTTTTTTTTCCCTTTTTTTTATACTAAAATTCCCTAAAAAAATCCCCCCATCCCCATCTCCTTTTTCCACTAAATTAATATTATACTCGCATCAACTACCCAACTATTGCGACTGTTTCAACACCCCTCCATTCTTTTTCCAATAACATAACTTTTCAATTCAAAATTTTTCTTTTTAAAATTTTTCACACATTACCTTAATATTCTTAAAATCTCCCCATATTTCAAATAAAACCCCCTCCCCTACCCCCCCATCTCCCACATTTTTCCCCACTCACCCATCTCCCAAAACCTTTTTTAACACCCCAAAAAAAAATCACATTTCACATCCACAAATGCATCTAAATCCACTAAAATCCTGTAACCAAAGATATTCACAAAACCTTGACCACCTAACACACACACACCACACACACACACAACACAACCCACAACCCCACGCACCTAACCTACCTAACCTAACTTATCCAAACCCTACCCCTAACCTAACCTAACCGAACCTATCCAAACCCTAACCCAAATTTTACCCCTTAATCCTAACCTACCTAACCAAACCCAAACTAACCTAACCAAACTAACCAAACCCAACCTACCCAACCCTAACCAAACCTAAAAAAAACCCCCCCCCTTAACCCCCCTAAACCAAAACCTAACCAAACCAAAACCTACCTAACCAACAAAAATAACCTAACCTAACCAAACCCTAACCTAGCCAACCCTAACTTAACCTAACAACCCTAACCAAAAACCTAACCTAGCCTAAAAACTTAACCAACCAACCTAACCAAACCACCCAACCAAACTTTCCTAACCTAACCAAACCCCCTATCTTAACCAAACCTAACCTAACCTGCCAAACTTATCCTAACCTTTCCTAATTTTAACTAACCTAACTAACCTAACCTAACCTTACCTAACCAAACCTAACCTAACCTACCCTAACCTAACATAACCTCCCTTACTTACCTTACCTTCCCTTACCTAACCAAAACCCAAAACCAAAAAACCTAACCATCTTAACCTAACCCAACCTAACCTAGCCAAACCTATCCTAATAACCAAAAAATATTTTGGGAACATTTCCCAAAAATACATTGGTACTCCAAAATTTACTTTTGAACGACTCCATTTTTTGGATATTCCAAATTGTTTTAAAAACTTTTCGTAAAACGAACATTATTTTTTTTTGGGAAACACACTCAATGGTAAAAAAAATTTTTACTCGATTTCCGAATAGAAACACTTTTTCCCCCCTGAAGATCATTGTGGGCACCCCTTCCCCCCAACACCCTGGGTAATGGGGGTTCACACCAAAGGTAAAAACTAACCCTGCGTCAACTAAAGGACAGACAGGGGCCATGAAATGGGGTAACACCAAGGGAAAATCACTCTTTCCAGACCAACGTCTATCCAAACCCTAACCAAAACCTAACCAAACTAACCTAATTCCAAACCTAACCAACCCTCACCTAACCGAACCTAACCTAACCCATCAATCACCTTACCCAAACCCTAACCTAACCAAAAACCTAACCCACCCAAACTCCATCAAACACTCTACCCTAACCTAACCTAACCTTTCCTAACCTAACCAAACTCCATCAAACACCTCGAATACTACCTAACTTAACCTAACCAAACCCCTTACCTAACCTACCGAACCTAACCAAAACCAAACCTAACCCCCCAACCGTCCAAAACCTAACCAAACCCCTATCCTAACCTAACCAATAACCTAATTTACCCAAGCAAACCTAACAATTACCCTAACCAAACCCTATCCTAACCTAACCTAACCAAAAAAATAACGAACCTAACCTAACTTATCCTAATCTAATCTAACCTAACCTAACTTTCCAAACCCTAACCTATCTATTTTAACCTAAAACCCCTAACCTAACCTAAAAAAACCTAACCTAACTTATCCAACCACCACTTTACTTTGAACACTTAAAAAACATTCATACTCTTTTAAACCCCCCCTTTTTTCAATATTCTCATCCACAACCTTTTCATTCACTACAAAACAACCCCAAGTTTACTTCGAACATCTCAAAAAGTTTTGGGTCTCCTTAAACACTTTGAACATTCCAAAAAAACTTTAAGCATTCCAAAATATTTTTTATTTACTCCCAAATAAGATTTAACAGCTCAATTATCTACACTTAACTTTTCATTAAAATTTACATTCCCCCCCCCCAAACCCTCCCCATTCCCAATTTTAAAACATTAGCACAAAAAAACTAACTCATACATTATACAGAGACAACCATATCTAACACATGACTAACTTTGAACCAACCGGGAACCCCGCGATTTCTTCAAAAAATGCTTGCACATCATTTGAACACCTTCAAAAAAAACCATCAAACACCTAAATACTCCCAAAAAACCTACGTTTTTAAACCAAATCACCACTGAAACTACCAATCCCGAAAAATCACCGAAACTAAGTTTAACACCCTCTAACATCCTTTTATAGAAATCCCCTAAAATCATTTTAAACCCAAGAACTCCCTCCCCTTTTGGGCGCAAAAAAAAAAAAAAGCAGAACACAAACCTAATACGCAAACACTTAGTACATGACCCCACAACTGAAAACTATTTGTACACCCAAAATAATAAAAAGACAACACCAACTACAACCCCCCTGTTCACTTCCCCTCAAAATCACTAATATCACAGAAAACAACTTTTTTTATAAATTTTTCCCAACACACCACACAAAAAAAAAAAATCATATTTGACATATTTAAGCGCACTCACCTCCTACCCCCAACCACATGTCTCACCTCCAGGCCCCGACGAGCTCCCCTCCAGTGAGTCACCCCCCCATTGTGTTACTTGGGGGTTTGGGTAAATCAAAACCAAACCCCCCCTTTGTTTAACCCTTTTTGTCCCCTTAATTATTAAGAACACTTTCCAAAGACGTTACCAGATTTTATGACCCCAAAACCCCAAAGATCACAGAAAAACACATTTTTTATAATTATTCCCAAAAATCACGATCACCAATTCCAATTTTATTTTTACCGTCATCTATCAACAAAATCACCAAGATCCCAAAAAATCTAAGATCATGCATCTCAAAACTACTAGTCCTGAAAACACTTATTTTTTAAACATTCGCACAAAAAAAAGACAACAAAAAAAATACCACAACACTTCCACCAACATCTTAACATAAAGACACTAAAACATATCACTATCCCCCAAAAAAAAAAAAACAAACCAACCCCACATATACATTTCAATTGAAATTTTAAGACATGAGAATACACACCAATCTAAGACATTCCCTCCAACTAAACATCACATCACCCCTAAAACTTCTTCCCTTTATTCATCCGTATATTCCTAGAGTGTTAACCCCGAGGGATCCATACGACGTGGACCCGAGGAACCATCACCACCCCAACCACCTACACACTCTGGCTCCTACGCCCGTGATGGATCCCGGGGTTAAAACAGCTCTAGGGATATACGGAATGAAAAAGGGAAGGAATTTTGGGGGTGATGTGTATGTCTTAGTTGGAGGTAAATGTCTTAGTTTTGGTTGTAGTCTCATGTTTTAAATTTTTGCAATTGAAATGCTAATATGTGGGTGTCGTGTATTATTTTTTTTTTTTTGTGTGTGATGGATATTTATAGTCTCATTTTTAGTTATAGATGTTGGTGGAAGGTTGTGGTATTTTTGTGTATGTTTTTTTTGTGCGAATGTTTAAAAAAAAAAGGTTTTTCATGATCATAGTATTTTTGAGATGCATGATCTTAGATTTTTTGGTGATTTTGGGTGTTTATGTTGATAGAGACGGTAAACATGATATGGAATTGGTGACGTGTTTTTGTGGAAAATTAAAAAAATGTGTTTTTTTCTGTGATTTTGGGTGTTGGGGATCATAAAATCGGGTAAGTCTTTGGGTATAGTGTTCTTAGATATGTAGGGTACAACAGGTTGAAACAATGGGGGGTTAGGTGTGATGTTCCAACCACCAAGTAACCAATGGGGGTGTGACGTCACTGGGGGGAGCTCGTCGGCCCGTGGGTGAGACATCGTGTGTTGTGGTAGTGGGTAGTGCGCTTTGTATTTTCAAATATGATTTTTTTTTTTTTTTTTGTTTGTGAAAGTTTATAAAAATGATTTTTTTTTTTTCTGTGATATTTGGATTTTGAGGGGGAAATGAACATGGGGGATTGTGTTGGGGATTGTCTTAATTATT
Organism: Cherax quadricarinatus; assembly: GCF_026875155.1. NCBI lineage: Eukaryota > Metazoa > Arthropoda > Malacostraca > Decapoda > Parastacidae > Cherax > Cherax quadricarinatus. Next base: position 59,925,886 of record NC_069418.1, on the reverse strand, counting down.
TTTGTGTACAAAATATTTTTCATTGATGGGATCATGTACTAAGTTTTGCGTTTAGGTTTGTTTCATGCTTTTTTTTTTATGCGCCCAAAGGGGAGGGGTTCTTGGTTATATGATTTGAGGGGGTTTCTATAAAAAGGTGTTAGTGGTGAGTTAAACTTTGTTTTTTTGGTGATTTTGACGTGATTGGGAGTATTCAGTGGGGATTTGGTAGTAATCATAGTGTTTTTTGGGAGTATTCGGAGGTGTTTGATGGGTTTTTTTTAAGGTGTTCAAATGATGGGGCGAGCATTTTTTTAGAAGATCACGGTGTTTAGAGTTGGTTTAAAGTTAGTCGTGTGTTAGATATGGTAATGTCTCATGTCATAAGGTATGAGTTAGTTTTTTTTTTGCTAATGTTGTAAGGTCTGGGAAGAGGGAGGGTTTGGGGGGGGAGAGTATTTAAGAAAAGTGTAAGTGTAGAAAATTAGGCTGTTAAATCTTATTTGGGAGTACTCAAAATGATTTTTGGGAAAAGGGTTCAGGTTGTTTGGAAATTTCAAAAGTGTTTATGTGGTACTCAAATGCTTAGAGAGTGTTCGAAGAATCTTGGGGGTTTTTGTATGAATTAAATTTGTGGTGAGAGATATTGAGAAAAGGGGGGGTTTAAATGATTAGAGATGTTTGAAGGTGTTTAAAAAAGTGAGTAGGTTAGGATAATTAGGGTTTGGTTATTTTAGGGTTTGGTTAGGGTTTGGTTAGGGTTAGGAAAGATAGGTTAGGTTTGGTAAGTTTGGTTAGGTTAGATTAATTTTGGATAAGTTAGGTTAGGTTCGTTTTTTTAGTTTGGTTAGGTTTGGATAGGTTTTTGGTTAGGATAAGTTAGGTTTTGGGTTGCTTAGGGTAAGTTAGGTTAGGTTTGGTTAGGTTAGGAAGGTTTGGTTAGGTTTGGCGGGTTTGGATAGGTTAGGTTAGGTTCGGTAGGTTTGGGGGTTTTTTTAAAAAAAAAGGGTTTTTTTTTTTTTAGGTAGGTTGGTTAGGTTTGGGTGGGTGTTTGATGGGTTAGGTGGGTTTTGGGTTTGGTTTGGGGTTTGGATAGAGGTGTTGAGGATTAGGTTTGGTTGGTTAGGTAGGTTTGAGGTTAGGAATTAGGTTTGGGGGTTTGGTTTTGGTTGGTTTGGGTTGGATAGACGTTGGGCTGGAAAGAGATGTTTTCTACCTTTGGGTGTTACCCCGCATTTTTATGGGGCCTGTCGTCCTGAGTTGACGCAGTGTTATGTTTACCTTGGGGGTGAACCCGCATTACCCAGTGGGTTGGGGGGGAAGGGGGGACCCCCAAGGTCTCTCAGAGCGAGGGGAAAATGTTTCTATTCGAAAATCGATAAAAATTTCTAACCCTTTAGTGGTTTACCAACAAGAAAAAAAATTTCGATTTTACGATAAAGTTTTCAAAACTAATTTTTGGAAAATCCCAAAAAAAAGGAGTCGTTTAAAGTAATTCTGGATACTTAATTATTTTGGAAATGTTCCAATTATTTTAGGGTTTGGTTAGGATAGGTTCGGCTGGTTAGGTTGGGTTTGGGTTAAAATAGGTTAGGTTAGGTTGGTTAGGTTAGGTAAGGTAAGGTAAGGTAAGGTAAGGTTATGTTTTTTAGGGTAGTTAGGTTAGGTTGGTTTGGGAAAGGTTGGTTAGGTTGGTTAGGTTATTAAATTAGGAAGGGTTTGGATAGGTTCGGGTAGGGTTTGGTTGGGTTTGGGGTTAAAATGGTTAGGTTTGGTTAGGGTAAGTTAGGTTGGGGGTTTTGGTTAGGTTAGGTTAGGTTTTAAATTAGGTTAGGCTGGTTTGGTTAGGTTTTGGGTTTGGTTGAGGTTAGGTTAATTAGGTTAGGCTAGGTTAGGTTAGGTTAGGTTAGGTTTGGTTTTAAATTAGGTTAGGTTGGGTTTGGTAGATAGGTTAGTTGGTAAGGTTTTGGTTGGGGAGGTTCGGTTTTGGGTTTGGGTTTGGTTAGGGTTTAAATTAGGAGGTTAGGTAGTTTTGGTTGGTTGGGTTTGGATAAGTTAGGGAGGGGGTTTGGGTAGGTGGTTCGGTTTGGGTTTGGTTAGGCAGGGTTTGGATAAGTTAGGTTGGTTTGGTTTGTGGTGTGTGTGTGTGGTGTGTGTGTGTGTGTGGTGTGTGTGTGTTGTGTGTGTGTGTGTGTGGGTTTAGGTGGGCATAGAGTTTTTTGAAAATTCTTGGGTTTAAAGGATTTTAGTGGGGTTTGAGTGCCCTTTGTGGATTAAATGTGATTTTTTTGTGTGTGTGTTCAAAGAGGTGTTTGGGAAGGGGGGGTGATGTGAGAAATGCGGGGGAATGGAGAGGGGGTTTGGGGAGGGTTGTAAATTAGAAATATGGGGAATTTTATGAATATAAAAGGAAGTTGAATTTTAAAAAAAAATATAGAATTGAAAGTTAGATATATTTGGGAAAAAAATGAGGGGTGTTGAAAACATGTGCAATATTGGGTATTTTTATGCGAGTAAATATTAATTTATGGGATACAAGGAGATGGGTAGGGGAGGATTTTATTAGAATTTTAAATAGTAAAAAGAAGGGGAAAAAAAAAGTGAATAAAAATTTGGGAATTGTGAAAGGTTGTGGGGAAAAGTAGTGAATTAGAGATCCGAAAAAGATGATGTAAGTGGGTTGTTTTTGTGATTTTTCTGATTTTGTGTGTCCCCTTAATTTAACTTTAATGAACTAAAAGGGTTAAAACGAGAAAAAATTGTAGGATGTGGGTGATGTGGGGTGTTGTGGGATGTGGGTGTTGTGGGTGTTGTTGTCGAACTAGAGATGCCGAAAAAGATGATATAAGTGGGTTGTTGTGACTTTTTCTGATGTACTGTGTCCCCCTTATTTAAATTTAATGAACTAAAAGGGTTAAAACGAAAAAAAATGTGGGTTGTGGGGGGGTTTGTGGGTTTTGGGGGTTGTGGGTGCTGGGGGGGGGGGGGGGGGGTTGTGGGGTTGTGTTGTTGTGACTTTCTGATGAAAAAGTTAAAAAGGGGAAAAAAATTGTGGGTTTTGGGGGGTTGTGGGGTGTGGGGAAGGGGTTTGGGGTTGTGGGATGTGGGGGTTGTGGGTGTGTTGTCGAACTAGAGATACGAAAAAATGTTTAAGTGGGTTGGGGTTTTACTTTTTTGAGAGTGTTTCCCCCTTTTTAAAATTTAATAATAAAAAAAAACAAAAAAATTTGGGTTTAATGGGGGGGGGGTAAAAAAAAAATAAAAAAAAAATGATATTTTGGGGGGGTTTTGTGATGAAAAATTTGGTTAAAAGAATTAAAATTTTTGATGTTTAAAGGGGGGGTTAGTGGGGTTTTTAAATGTTTTTGGAGTTTTTTGGGGGGTTTTCAAAGTAAAGTGTTTGGTTAGTTTTTTTGATTTTTTTTCTGATGTATTGTGTCCCCCTTTTTAAAAATTTAAGAACTAAAAGGGTAAAAAAGAAAATGCCAGTCTGGGGACTGAGGGATGATTTTAAAATTTAATGAAAGTGTAAATGAGATAAATTAATGCAAATCTTTTTTGGGGTATCAAATAGTGTTTTGGAAATGTTCAAAGGTGTTTTTGGGGTTTCAATGTTTTTTTGAGAGTGTTTTAAGGGTGTTTGAGGTGTTCAAATGTTGTTTTTGAGAGTGTTCAAGGGTTTTTGAAGGTGTTCAAAGGGTTTTGAAGGTGTTCAAAGGGTTTTTTAGGGGTTTTCAAAAGGGGTTTTTTTAAGGGGTTTTAAGGGGATTTATGTGAGTATTCAAAGGGGTTTTTTAAAGGGGTTCAGGGGTTTATGTATATTCAAATGTTTTTTGAAGGGGTTTCAAATGATTATGAAAGGGACTTATGAAGGTTTCAAAGGTGCAAGAGTTCTTATGAAGGGGTTCTGAAGAAATTTAAGGTGATTTGGGGTGTTCGAATGATTTTTTTGGAGTATTTCAGTGTTGTTTGGAAAAATATAAAGGTATTTTTGTGATATTCAAATGATTTTATGAGAGTGTTTTTGAAGATGTTCAAAATAAAAGTGCGTATTTTTAATTCGTAATATGTAAAATTTGAGTAGGAATTTAACGAAAGGGGTGTAAGCTGTGGTGCTTTCTGATTAGTGCCCCTTATTAACTTTTAAAGAACAAAAAGGGGTTTTAAAAGAGAAAAATTTGGGGGTTTTGATGAAAATTGTGAGGTGTTGGGTTTGGGGTGTGAGGGTTTGGGAGGGGGGGGGAGGTTTCTTCGTGGGGATGAACTGAGATGAAATAGTTTAAAAAAAGCTAGACTTGTGTTGTAAAGAAATTTGGGTATTTTAAAGAAAAAATTGCCTTTCATTACTGTGTCCCTTTTTTAATTAATGAACTAAAGGTCGACAAGATTCGCCCGGTGCGCGTGCGTCACTGTCACCTGATTCAACCCGTGTACTGGGTCAACACGTACGTCACGAACCGCCGAGTAAACACCCTTCTTAGGTCATTTGACTTAATGAGAGGAAACTTTTAGTTCATTTTAAAATAATAAGGGGAAGATGTTTAGATCTGTAGTAAGCATGCTTACCCCCAGAGGGGGGGTTCCAAAAAACTTGATCCGAGGAATTGGAGAATTTCGAAACCCCCCCTAGGGGGGAAAATCCCCCAAAAAATGATCCGGGAGATGGATCATGGGATTGTCGAGAAAAAATTTGGGGGGAAAAGGGGGGGACCCAAAAAAACCTTGATCCAAGGAGATGGAGAATTTCGAAACCCCATAGGGGGGAATCCAAAAAACTTGATCCGAGGAGATGGAGTCATGGTATTGTCGAGAAAATTTGGGGTGAAAGGAGGGGTACCCAAAAAAACCTAGATCCAAGGAGATGGAGAATTTCGAAAACCCCATAGGGGGGAATCCAAAAAAACTTGAATTATAGAAAATTTTTTTTTTTGGGGGTTGGGGGTGAAATGGGGGGGGGATCCGAGGAAGTGGGGACTTTTTATTGAGAAATTTTTTTGGGGGGGGGGGGGTGAAAGTGGAGGGGGGTCCGAGGAAAATGGAACTTTGATTCGGGAAAAAATTGATCCCGGGGATGGAGAATTTCGAAACCCCATGGGGGAATCCAAAAAAAATTGATCCAGGAGAGAGGCACAAAAAATGAAAATTTAAAAAAAAAATTTGAAAACCCTTTATCCAAGGAGATATAAGAAAAAAAATTTGGGGGCGGGGGGCATCCGGGCGACCTGCAGAAGGGGCAACAGAAGGGGGCGGGCGGGGGTCGCAAGGGCGCGGGGGGCGCGCGGGGGGGGCGGGGCGCGGGGGGGCGCGCGGCGCGACGGGGGTCGCGGGGGGGGTCGCGAAGGGGGGGGGGGGTGGGCGGGGTATTGGGTTGGGGGGGGTTTAAGGGGGGTAGCTCGAGGGGGAGGTCATGGGCAAAACCGGAAGTAACACCTAGGTGTGAAAAGGGGACCCCCCACTGCTGGTCCTAGGGCCGGAAGGGATGCCTCAGGGGGAAAGGGCCCAAACGGGAAAGGGGTGCCTCATGGAAGGCCTAAACCGAAAAGGGATTTCTCCCGTGGGAAAGGCCTTTTTTTCCGAAGGGAGGCCCCCTGGAAAAATCGACCCATAATATAGATTTAAGATGACCCTCGCCCCTTTTGATACGTCTATAAATTCCTTCTTATGCCCAGTAGATATTTCGCCCATTATATCCATTTTGGGTCATTTCATTTATCTAATTTTCCCTTTTAAGGGGTAAAGTTCTTTGGCGCGTTTTTTGTGTTTAAAAACTTCATATTGTAGCTCTCTTTGTTACCCCAGTCAACAGATGATAAGTGTTTTCTAAGCCCATGTAATCTGTAAGCGAAAAATTGGGGGCTGTTACTGGTTATCCCCACTTCATACTTCCCTTAATTTAAATGTAATGATTTGTGGGGGCCCAGCACCCCAGTTTTCCCCTGAAACTTCTAAATTATTAACAAGGGATTCATTGTTTTCCGAACTAAGTCAAGCATTTTTACCCCCTTTTGGTTCTGCACAAACTGCTTCAAAAAACAATCCGAACTACTTCTAAGAAATCGTATGATTCTAAAATTCCCCGTAAGAAATTCCAACAATATACTAAAGTTTTAAAATTCCCAGAATTTCTACATTTTCGTCCCTTTTGGCCCAACAATTCCCCCATAGTAGTCCCCCTTCCTATCTAAATTGGGGGACGGTATATACCCTAAAATTAATTTTTCATGGCCCCCTGAAAAATTCATCCAAACAACTCTGTGTGTGTTACTTCAGACTTTAAAACCGTTTTTAGCAAAAGTTCAACGATCTCGGACAACAAAGCCCCCCCACCCCCCCCCTTTCCCGATACTTTATCTACTTGGAAAAATTAAAACCCTGAAGTGACATTTGCAGGCAATCCCGATTTTTTAATTAAACCACGTCCAGTTGGCAAATACTCATGTTACCCGCATGCAACTATCTCAACTCGTCCAATTATTCTAGCACTGCACTATTTGTGTAATAATATTAATGCCCTCTCTTCTTTAAACCCTTCCCGCTCCTTTTTGTTTTCCACTAAACCCATTACTGTCCTTGCAATTAGTGCCACTGGCTTTTCCAAAATCCACCTCATTTTGCCTATTATATTCTCCTAGTATCTGTTACTACCCTGCACTTCACAGTTTTCCCGCCAAACCCAACCACTAAATATTTAGTTTAAAAAACCTAAAGCTCCCCAAACCTTGGCCATGCTCCCACCCCCACACCTAGATAAGTGAAACCCCTTTTCCCCGGCATACAGCTTTCTGCATAGAAGAGGCCCAGTTGTAATGAATGTTACCACATTTTTTCCCTTTCAGTATTTTTCCCGCCAGCAATTGACACCCAATTGCTTTGGGCAAACCATTTTTTTCCAACCCTCTCCTTGGGAAAATGCCCATTGACAGGTTTTCCCCCCCTTCCCCCTAATTATCTTACTGCTACCTATCCTGTAACAGGTCCCACTCCTACTCTGCCAAACGTTGCCTCCAGCACTGAGACAGAAAAAGGATTTCTCCATTTCCCCCCAAAGTGTCCCAGACGGGTAACAATATCCCTTTATCCCAGCCCGAAAAAAACCCCTCTCTGCCCTCCTACTCCTATCCTTAAGCAGAAAGCCCTATCCAGGTACCTAATCTGGCTTCCCCAACAACAACAAAAGTTTTTACTTCCTTGGCATCGTCCCTCGTGATTTCCCCGAGTAGTCGACTCACATTTTCCCGGTACATTTCAAAAACTTTAGAATTCGTCAAAGGAAAATTCTGAGGCTTTTTGGGGTTTCTGGGATGCTTACTCACGGCCAATGCTTCTTTGGTGCTCGTTTTGGCATTCCCCCCTAGAACATCACATTCGTCAGGTGCACCGAGAATGAGTTGGAAGTTTTTCCCCGGGGGTTCTGGTTTTTCGTTGTTTTTGCCTCTCCAAAACCCTTTTCTTGATCTTCACTTGGTTCCCTTTTCCCGGCCCTGACCAACTCCCTCTTAACCTGGGGACTCACAACAGAAGGGTTACACAAACCCCCTTGTTCTCCTCCGTTTTAAACGCCGTATCTCCCTCTTTCAACTCTGAGCTCTTCTCTCGCTGCTGGAAAGTTGCCAAAAGGGCATCCTGGAAAGATTACAGAGAGCACCAAACAGGTCTTCACAGAGCTAAGTCACGTCACCCTAAAGCAGTATTAAATATGGGCCCCCGGTTTGGGAACTGCCTGTGCTACCTAGTGAGACTGATGAAAAAAGGGTTTTTGGGTAATATGCCAAATGTTTCAGTTTATTTTGATAACATTTATGTAATGACATCTATGTGGGGCGAACATATCCAAACATTAACATCAGTTTTTACGTAAGTTACGCTCACATGGCCTCACTGCCAAGCCGAAGAAATGCTTCCCTTGGGTATAACAAGATTAGATATCTTGGACTGATACTTTCTAATAACTCTCTGCAGCCTCTCCCAGTAAGACCCAAAGCTTTATTAAAATTTTTAAATTCCCCAAAACCAAGAAGCTCATGCGTGCTTTCTTGGTTCTGTAAATTTTTCTGCACGGTTTATCCCGAACCTCAATGATCTTAAAGGCATCTTATCCGACTTCCTTAAAAGTCTGTGAAGGAACGTCTTGAACTTTCTGACGTAGCTCGGGAAAAGTTAATGAGATTAAAAGTATCTTTTCGAAAGACCCATACTTAAGATTCCAGATATTAATAAAACATTTTGCTTAAGAACTGATGCCTCCAATATTTGGCTTAGGTGCATTTGTTACTACAAAAACCATGATGGTACTCCCTTCTCTGTATGCTTCCTAAGCCAGAAACTCCTTCCTGCAGAAACGAGATACTCCACAATAGAAAAGGAATGTTTAGCATTGTGTGGGGTTATCCCCAAAACTTAAATTTATTTGCTGGGAAAAGAATTCATTTTAGAAAAAAGACCACAACCTTGATATACCTAGAAACTTTTAAGGGAACCAACAGTCGCCTCTTGAGGTGGACATTGGCACTCCAGCTTTTAAGTTCCATATTGTGTATATCAATGGTTCATCCAATTATTTCTCTGACCAGTTAAGTCGTGACAGTCAGTAAAGATTTCTTGCCTTACGCAAACTTCCATATGTTAGAACTTTTTCCTCGCCTATTCTTCTTATACTCCTTGACTATAAGTCTTGGTATGGGGGGGTGTGGGAGGGAAAAGTTCAATAGATAGGAGTAGCGAGGGAGTATATAGTAACAATAGTTTCATTGCCGGCTACTTGTTAAGGTAGGGTAAGTCAAGCTCCCGCTATTCCCGCCTTTTTTCCCCCACCCCGAAAGTGATAGTTTGATTGCCGGCTGCTTGTTAAGGTAGGGTAAGTCTAGCTCCCGCTATCCCTTCCCCTCCTTCTTCCCCCCCCCCCCGAAAGGTGACGTGTGGGCCTCGGGACCAAACAGTAATCACTAGACTCACAGCTCCCAGCACTACTGTAAGTACATGCCTGCCTTGTATTCTAGTGGATTTATTGGTTGAAAGCTTCACTCTTGACCAATAATAAACTTAGTCCTTTCAGTCTTGCTCTAAGTTGACTGTTGTAATAATCACCACATCTTTTAGGTATTGTACTTATCATGGAGAGTGATTTCTTAAGCAGTGGGTAACCTGTCTATCTTTCCAGCTTGGATGACAGAGAGGGTCACCTACCAATCAACGAGTAGAATTGAAGGAGACAGGACTAACGTTCTGAGATGTCCCAAATTTTGATCCACTTACCTGTTTGCGTATGCAAGTAGCAGGATATAACCCCTCATCATTACAGTGGAGAAAACCTGCTTTCCTGTCACCTGGGGGATTATTGAAAGCTAGAAAATCTGTGAAGACGAGCCGGTGGGTTGTCATCAACACCTGCGACCCCCCCCCATCATCAGCAATGGCTACGATTTCAACAACACGCAGTGTCGCCAACACCAAACACCCACGTTTTATATACGTTTATATTAGCGTTGAATTCAGTTATCATTTATATTTTTTATTTTTCATTTTCTTTAATGTAGGATTAATACTTCATATTTAAGTGTTTGATGTTTTATATTTTCTAAATGATAAAGTGTTTATGTTTGTCAGTTTTTATTCTTTCTCTATACATTAATTTTCCTGAGGAGGAGCCAGCCTTGGTAATACTGTCTGAAGTTGTTACAGGGCTGAGTAAGCCTTCACAGTCATATATTCTCATGAACTGTTTTATTCCAGAGTCATATTGTCTCAGGAACTGATTTATTCCAGAGTCATATAGTCTCAAGAACTGTTTTATTCCAGAGTCTTATAGTCTCAAGAACTGTTTATTCCAGATCCATATAGTCTCAGGACCTGTTTAATTCCAGCCCATGTAGTCCTCAGGAAATTATTTTATTCCACAGTCATGTAGTCTCAGAACTGTTTATTCAAGAGTCATGTTGTTTCAGGAACTGTTTTATTCCATAGTCATAAAGTTTCAGGAACTGTTTTATTCCAGAGTCACATAGTCTCAGGAACTGTTTTATTCAATAATCATATAGTCTCAGAATCGATTTATTCCAGTCACATAGTCTCAGGAACTTTTTTCATTCCAGTCAAAAGAGTCTCAGGAAATGTTTTTATTCCAGATCATATGTCTCAGGAACTGCATTATTCCATTATATGGTCTTTGTGAATGTTTTATTCCAGGGTCATATAGTCTCAGCAACTATTTTATTCCAGAGTCATGTCTCAGGAACTGTTTATTCAGAGTCATACAATTCTCAAGAACTGTTTCATTCCAGTCACGTAGTCTCATGACCTGTTTTAATTCCAGGGTCATATGGTCCCCAAGAAGTGTTTTATTCCGGGGTTATTGCCTCAGGAACTGTTTTATTCCAGAGTCAAAATATAGTCTCATGAACTATTTTTATTCCAGAGTCATATAGTCTCGGGAACCATTGTATTCCAGTCATGTAGTCTCATGAACTGTTTTATTCCAGTGCATATATCTCAGGAACTGTTTTTATTCCATTCTATTGTCTCATGATCTGTTTTATTACGAATCATATAGTCTCAGGAACGTTTTTTTAAATGTCATTTAGTCTCATGAACTTTTTTTATTCCAGAATCATATAGTCTCAGGAACTGTTTTATTCTGAAGTCATATAGTCTCATAAAACTGTTTTATTTCATATTCATATAGTCTCATCAACTTTTTTAAATCCATTCATAAGGTCTCATGAACTGTTTATTCCAGAGTCATATAGTCTCAGGAACTTTTTTTATTCCGGTCATATAGTTGGGGAACTGTTTTTCATTACAGAGTCATTTGTCTCAGGAACTGATTTATTTCAGAGTCATATAGTCTCAAAAACTCTTTCATTCCCTATTTCATATAGTCTCAGAACTCTTTCATTCCTGAGTCATATAGTCTCGGGAACTCTTCATTCCAGAGTAAAAAGTCTCAGGAACTGTTTAATTTCCCAGTCATATAGTCTCAGGAACTGTTTTATTCCAGGGTCATATATCCAGTAATTGTTTATTACAGTCATATAGCCTCATGAACTTTTTAATTCCAGGGTCAAAATTGTCTCAGGAACTGATTAATTCAAGAGTCTCCACTAACTTTCAGTAGGGGAGACACATAATTAACCTTGCACTGTGTAATATTCCCCGTACTAACTTGGAGTAGTTTTAGATACATATTAACCTTGCACTGTGCCCATATAGCCGTACTAACTTTCAGTAGTGAAAATACATATTAACCTTGCACTGTGTTATATTGCTGCTCCTACTTTCAGCAGTAGAGATACATATTAACCTTGCAGTGTGTTATATAGCCGTACTAACTTCCAGTGGTAGAGATACATATTAACTTTCCACTGTGTTATATAACCGTGCTAACTTCCAGTATTGGAGATACATATTAACGTTGCACTGTGTTATAGAGGCGTACTAACTTCCAGTAGCAGAGATACATATTAACCTTGCACTGTGTTATATAGCCGTACTAACGTCCAGTAGTGGAGATACATATTAACCTTGCACTGTGTTATAAAGGCGTACTAACTTCTAGTGGAAGAGATACATATTAACCTTTCATTGTGTTATATAGCCGTACTAACTTCCAGTAGTGGAGATACATATTAACCTTGCACTATGTTATAGAGCCGTACTAACTTCCAGTAGAGATTCTGTGTGGTTCAAAATATTTAAAATATAAGATAGAAGACACTTAACTAATAACCTATGCACCTGTACTCATGAATATATTTATACAACGTTGGTTTAAAAATGTTTTTAATATTTCGTCAATGATTGACACTAACATTACTATTTAAAATTTATTCAGCAATACACTTCGAAAAAGTGTTGGAACATATATTACGCTGTCAAAACCTGCGCCATCTATACCATATTACGTGAGTGGCTTACTAACGAGTCCCAATTACCGTAAACGGTAAACATATCATGGGTTACTTAGGTAAATACTGACTATCACGCGATCATACTGATGCTCTCAGATGATCAACAATAACTTTAACAAAAGTCGTGGAAATGAAGTTTCAAAATATTAATATACTTTCTCAAACATATCGGATGAAATTATAAAAGTTATAAATTAGGTGTATGTGACTATTTTAAATGTTTTTTTTTTCAATATGAATCCAAGCATTAATATTATTCTCTCCGCCAACTTTGGTCTCACATATATCATTTTACAAATTTCATTTTTTTTCCACGACTTTTTCCACACATCTGTTATTCTCGCATATATTATATAATTTATTTATTGAAGAATCATCTTGGGATACAGCAGCTCTTAGTTATCCTAACACATTATTTACCTTACATCTACATACTGTAATTGATCTACAATTATTTATTCTTATGTACCTAATTCTTTTTACTTAGTGCTACAGCTAAGTCCTGCATACGCCTAAGTGCACCTGCATACTGCACTAAGTAAGGCACTGCATACTGCACTAAGTAAGTGCACCTGCATACTGCACTAAGTACATCTGCATACTGCACTAAGTGCATCTCATACTGCATTAAGTAAGTGCATCTGCATACTGCACAAGAAAGAGCATCTGCATCCCTGCACTAAGTGCATCTGCATACTGCACTAAGTAAGTGAAACCTGCATACTGCACAAGAAAGTGCATCTGCATACTGCACTAAGTGCACCTGCATACTGCACTAAGAAAGTGCATCTGCATACTGCACTAAGTGCATTTTGCATTACTGCACAAGTAAGTGCCACCTGCATACTGCACAAGAAAGTGAAATCTGAAATACTGCACTAAGGCATCTGCATATTTGCACTAAGTAAGTGCATCTGCATACTGCACTAAGAAATGCATCTGCATACTGCACTAAGGCATCTCCATACTGCATTAAGTAAGTACATCTGCATACTGCACAAAGTAAGTGCATCTCCAACTGCACTAATAAGTGCATCTGCATACTGCACTAAGTACATCTGCATACTGCCTAAGTACATCTGCATACTGCACTAAGTGCACCTGCATACTGCACTAAGTAAATGCACCTGCATACTGCACTAAGTGCATTTGCATACTGCACTAAGTGCACCTGCATACTGCACTAACTGCATCCGCATACTGCATTAAGTGCATCTGCATACTGCACTAAGTGCATCTGCATACTGCACTAAGTGCACCTGCATACTGCACCTGCATACTGCACTAAGTAAATGCATCTCATACTTCACTAAGTAAGTGCAACCTGCATACTGCACTAAGTGAAACTGCATTACTGTATTAATGCATCTGCATACTGCACTAAGTAAGTGCATCTGCATTGCTGCCCTAAGTAAGTGCATCTGCATACTGCACTAAGTGCACCTGCATACTGCATTAAGTAAGTGCATCTGCAGATGCACTAAGTAAGTGCATCTGCAAAACTGCACTAAGTGCATCTGCTTTACTGCACTAAGTAAGTTCATCTGCATACTGCATTAAGTTAGTGCATCTGCATACTGCACTAAGTAAGTGCATCTGCTACTGCACTAAGTAATGCATCTGCATACTGCACTAAGTAAGTGCATCTGCATACTGCACAAGTAAGTGCATCTGCATTGCTGCACTAAGTAAGTGCACCCTGCATACTGCACTAAGTAAGTGCATCTGCATGCTGCACTAAGTAAAGTGCATCTGCATACTGACTAAGTGCATCTGAATACTGCACTAAGTAAGTTCATCTGCATACTGCATTAAAGTAAGTGCATCTGCATACTGCACTAAGTAAGGGCATCTGCATACTGCACTAAGTAAGTGCATCTGCATGCTGCACTAAGTAAGTGCATCTGCATACTGCACTAAGTGCACCTGCATACTGCATTAAGTAAGTGCATCTGCGATGCACTAAGAAAGTGCATCTGCATACTGCACTAAGTGCATCTGCATACTGCACTAAGTAAGTTCATCTGCATACTGCATTAGTTAGTGCATCTGCATACTGCACTAAGTAAGTACATCTGCATACTGCACAAAAGTAAGTGGCATCTGCATACTGCACTAAGTGCCCCGGGCATACTGTATTAAGTGCATCTGCATACTGCACTAAGTAAGTGCATCTCTGATTTGCACTAAGTAAGTGCATCTGCATACGGGCCACTAGTAAGTGCATTTTTTTCTGAACAACGTTTAATTTTGAATTCGTTATCTTAATGGAAAATAACTTTGCTGTTACAAACTTCTCCATAAACACAGCAAATAACCCAAATTATGTCACACATTCTCGTCTTGGACTTATTATTAAGTGAAATCATTATCTTCTTCCATACTACCTTATCCTGTTCTTCTTCATCCTAATAATTTAAATTCCATTTCTGCTTTTAACAACTTTCTACATATTCCATATTTTTGCGACCAAGGGTAACACACCTAACTTGGCTGGTACCTGGTTCTTGTAGGATTGCCTGGTCCTGTGGGTTAGACCGTCATGGGCTTTCGCTCCCCCTGAGTGGGTCAAAACACATGGGTTCGAATCCATGAAATAACAAAGAAAGCACAATACCAGTGACTGAAACGTAAAAAATAAACCCGCACACAAAGAGGAGCTTAAAGACGCGTTTTTGGTCCGACTTGGACCATTACAAAGTCACACTAACGAAAAGGAGAGGAGGGAGTATTTGACTGGCTCCTCCTCCTCCATTTCTACCCTTCCCCATACTACTACCTCTACCTCCACTACTACCACTACTCTTCCTGCCCACATAATAAGAACATAAGAACATAAGAAAGGAGGAACACTGCAGCAGGCCTGTTGGCCCATACTAGGCAGGTCCTTTACAGTCCATCCCACTAACAAAACATTTGCCCAACCTAATTTTCAATGCTACCCAAGAAATAAGCTCTGATAACTCTATCCACTCATTTCCAAGTCCCACTCAAATCCAACCCTTCTCACTCATATAATTATCCAACCTAAATTTGAAACTACCCAAGGTCTTAGCCTCAATAACCCAACTAGGTAGACTGTTCCACTCATCAACTACCCTATTTCCAAACCAATACTTTCCTATGTCCTTTCTAAATCTAAACTTGTCTAATTTAAATCCATTACTGCGGGTTCTCTCTTGGAGAGATATCCTCAAGATCTTATTAAATATCCCCTTTATTAATACCCATCTTCCACTTATACACTTCGATCATGTCTCCCCTCATTCCTCGTCCATCAAGTGAATGTAATCCAAGAGTCTTCAATCTTTCTTCATAAGAAGATTTCCAATGTTATGTATTAATTTAGTCATTTCTACGCTGAAATGTTTTCCAACGAACCCATGTCCATTCTGCAAAATGGAGACCAGAACTGAGCTGCATAATCTAGGTGAGGCCCCACCAATGATGTAAAAAGCTGCAGTATAACCTCTGGTCCTCTGCCGCTCACACTTCTTGAAACAAATCCCAACAATCCATTTGCCCTACTACGGACGCCTAGGCACTGCTGTCTTGGTTCGAGGTTGCTGCTCACCACAACCCCCAAGTCCCCTTCGCAATCTGTATTGCCAAGTTCCACATTATCTAACATATAAGTGCTGGGGTTATGGACACTCCCGAGCTTCAGAACCCTGCACCTATCTACATTGAACTGCATCTGCCACTCTTCTGACCATGAACAAAGCCTGTCCAAATCCTCCTGAAGCTCCCTAACATCTGCGTTTGAATCAACCATCCCACTTATCTTTGTGTCATCTGCGAATTTGCTTACATCACTAGCAATACCCTCATCAAGGTCACTGATATATATGATAAACAACAACGGGCCCAAGACCAATCCCTGCTGTACGCCACCTGTTACAGATCCCCACTCGGATTTAACCCCATTTAAGCATACTCTCTGCTTCCTATTAGTGAGCCATGACTCGATCCATGACAGCACCCTTACCCCAATGCCATGAGCTGCCACTTCTTTTAACAGTCTGTGTTACGGCACTCTATCAAAAGCTGCCTCCATCTCTTCTTTCGTAAGTGTGACTTTGTAAATGGTTCAAGTCGGACCGAAACGTCGTCGTAAGCTCCTCTCTTCTATGTGCGGGTTATTTGTGTTTCGAATCCTTGACTAGTCGCAGTGTTGTTATTGATCAATATTCCACTAATTTGTACATCCAATAATAGCTATTTCTAATAACCTAATTATTATGCTTTATGTGTTCAGTTTGACTGTTTCATTGAGGAAATTGTGAAAATTTTAATATAAATTTACATATTATGTTCGAATGCCTCATCTAAACAGCATCAACACTAATAACTTTTGAATGTTATTGGACCAACCGGAAGTTAACATAAGTTTCTTTCTCTGAACATTTTTAAGTTTACAATGATGAAGAACTAGGATAGACAAACATGAACATTATTGAGAAGGTGAGGTATTCACAGACTTAAAGTTCTCAATATTATAAGTGCTTCCCACCTGACAGAGTGCCATCATCATCGACCTGATTCACAGAAAAACCAACATGAAGATAGGAGCCCTTATCATCAAAGCTAAAAAAGAGGATAACCAGAAATACTAAACCAAGCACTATTTGCGTAGGAGAAGAATACAGTGTTCCCTGTGGTGAATGTTATAAATAATATGTCAGAGAGACCAGCAGAGACAACTTCAGACAAACATTCAGGAACATAAATATGCCTGTAAGGGGAATAAAACCTCCAAACCATACGTCGTCCACCGCTGTCTTCATACATGGACTGCGAAAGAGCTACACACAGAAGACTCAGAGCAGTAGTGATCAGTTTCACCAATAACTAGGTAGTAGGTTGGTAAACAGCAACCGCCCAGGGAGGTACTACCGTCCTGCAAAGTGAGTGTAAAACGGAAACCTGTAATTGTTTTACATGATGGTAGGATTGCTGCTGCCCATTTTTCTGTCTCATAAACATGCAAGGTTTCCAGGTACGTCTTGCTACTCTACTTACACTTAGTCACACTACACATACATGTACATGCATATATGTATATACACACCCCTCTGGGTTTTCTTCCATTTTTCTTACTAGTTCTTGTTCTTGTTTATTTCCTCTTACCTCCATGGGGAAGTGGAACAGAATTCTTCCTCCGTAAGCCATGCGTGTTGTAAGAGGCGACTAAAATGCCGGGAGCAAGGGGCTAGTAACCACTTCTCCTGTATATATTACTAAATGTAAAAGGAGAAACTTTCGTCTTTCCTTTTGTGCCACCCTGCCTCGGTGGGATACGGCCGGTGTGTTGAAAGAACAAGAAATATATATATATATAATATATATATATATATATATATTATATATATATATATATATATATATATTATATATATATATATATATATATATATGTCGTGCCGAATAGGCATAACTTGCGATATTGGCTTAAATAGCAACGCTCATCTTGCCATATAGGACAAGTGAAAATTTGTGTATGCAATAATTTCGCCAAAATCATTCTGAACCTAACGAAAAAAATATATTTGATTGTGTTTGTTTGGTATTAAATTATTGTAAACATATTTAAAATATATTTAGTTGGGGTAGGCTAAAATAAATTACACTTGTTATAAGAAGGTTAGGTAAGTTTTCTAAGATTCTTTTGGCCCAAATATATGGATTTTGACATTAACATTGATGAAAAAATATATCTTTAAACGTATAAGAGAAAATTTCAGAAAGGACTTAATTTTAAATGAGTTCTTGCTAATTGACCAGTTTTACATATTCGGCACGACATATATATATATATAATATATATATATATATATATATATATATATATATATAATATATATATATATTATATATATGGGCAGTGACGGCTTGGGGCGGTGTGGCATGGGCGGACTAGCTTTGACTCTAGTGAGAGTCACACTGACGCCAGGATAACTAGCAAAGAACACTGATCTGTGCGTTAGTGTGAACAAAGTGTCTCAAACACAATAAACATAAGAGAAGTGTGATCAGCTTCTCTTGTGATACATTATGAACAATAAAGACAAATCTTGTGGAACATAGTGTACCAGTGTGCGTTTCCTAAACAATGGAAGACGTGCACATCCAAGGACACTTCAGCTTCTATCAAGTCACCGATACCTGTCGAAGGTGTTGACAACACCATAGCTCACGCTACAAGAGCAAGGTATGTTAAGAATTTCTTGAGTCGCAAGGAGTTTGTAATCAACCTATAGTCGGCAGTAAGGTGTGGACTTTTGAGTCCAAACAAGTACGTACATCGTCAGCCACCAGTGTATGAAATATGCTGACATAACACCCCCTAGGGGTAATTTATAACTTACAAATTATATTTTTTTGACAGCCCATGTTGAGATGGTTTCGACAGCTTCTAGACCTCGTCTGCAGGGGCGGCTGTGTAGACGATTTGCTGTCATTTATCAGCTAAGTGTTTCCTATATTTATATATATAAATTACACATAGCTGGTAAGGCCAATATCTTCAATAGAATTGATCGTGCTCGAACCGGATAAAGACCACACTGTGGTCCAAATATGTTGTACTACAGTGTACAAATAACCTATGAGCCAAGGTCCTTCGAAAAAAGCTGTAAAACTAGTGTTTTACAATATAAATCAGTATAAATGAGTCCCTCCAGACTCAATCACAGAGAATGGGCCGCCAAAAGAAAATGGGCACTCACCCAATGTTCCCCAAAAGAAAACGGCGCTCACCCAGCGAAAACCCAAAAAAAAA
>NC_069418.1:59893590-59906723 GCF_026875155.1 Cherax quadricarinatus | reverse complement strand
CGGGAGACCTCATCCACTTCACTGGATCAATCTGTTTCACCAGTTGAGGAGAAAGACTTAGCTCCCACTGACTTCCCAGATGAAGTCAAGCGTTTGTTGACTCTGTTGAACAAACGTCGTACAGCCATTGCTTACCAGGTGAGAAGATGGGTATAACGAACTTATTGTCCCATCGTATTCCACTTGAACCTGGTACTAGACCTATCTACATACCTGCGTACAGAATGCCTCATTCACAAGTTGCTGTCGCAGAAGAATTGATCAATCAAATGCTTGATGATGGAGTTATTCACCTAGCAATTCCCTTGGAATGCCCCTGATACTAGTACCTAAGAAGGATGGTACTTGGCGCCCAGTGATTGACTTTAGGAAGTTAAACGCGAAAACCATTCCAGATCGCTTCCCACTTCCTGTACTGGGTGATCTTTTACGTAATATCGGAGATAACAAAGTCTTTTCAACCCAATTTGTTACAAGGGTTTTGGCAAGTCCCTCTTCACGAGGACAGCCAAGAGCTAACTGCATTCTCCACTCCTACAGGTCATTATCACTTCCTCCATATGGCGTTTGGATTACGATCTTCCCCTATCACGTTCTCAAGGCTCATGACTAATATCTTTAGAGGTCTCATAGGTAATGCACTTATGGTGTACTTAGATGACGTAATCGTCATGTCTAAAGACGTGGATACACACTTGAAAAGACTTGATGTAGTACTTGGTAAGCTTGAAGAAGCCAATTTAAATATCAAACTGTCTAAATGTCAATTTTTCAGATCAGAAATTAAGTTTCTTGGTCACGTAGTCACTCCTAGAGGGGTTACGACTGACCAAAGTAAAGTATCTGCAGTACTAAATTTTCCAACTCCCAAAACTGCTGATGCCGTAAGATCCTTTGTGGGCTTAGCAGGTTTTTATAGATCTTTCATTGCCAATTTTTCTTCCATAGCTGCTCCTCTAACTGAGTTGCTTAAGAAAGATGCTCCTTTTGTTTGGACCTTCCGTCAAGAAAGAGCATTCCAAACTCTAAAAGAAAAGCTAACATCTGCTCCAATTTTGAAATTTCCAGATTTTTAAGCCCTTCTATCTGACAACTGATGCTAGTTCAATTGGCATAGGTGCCGTACTAGCTCAGAAGACCGATGGCAAGTACAACGCAGTTGCATTTGCTAGCCGAGTCCTTACTAAGGCTGAACGTAATTATACAGTAACTGAGCAAGAAGCTTTAGCAATAGTATGGTCTTTAAAGCACTTCCGAGACATTATTTATCAGTACTCTGTTCATGTCTTGACAGACCATGCTCCACTGATACCCTTATTCCAGAACAAACAACCTACTGGAAGGTTAGCCAGATGGACCTTGACTATCCAAGAGTTCAATCCCACCTTTGAGCATTTACCTGGCAAGTCAAATGTAGTCGCAGATGCCTTATCGCGACATGTTAGTATAGTAAATGCAGACCCTCCATTTAGTGCTGAAGATGTAAAGAATGCTCAACGAACAGATCCCATGTGGTCTGGTGTGATTCGATTCCTGCTCCAGGAAGATCTTATTCTGACTGTGAAGCCACCAGCACCCATCAGTGACTTTGTCATGAACCAAGAATTACTGTATCGAACAGCCGAGTTGGGTACTTCTAGCAGAAGAGTATACCAGTTAGTAATTCCACAGTCACTAGTGAATGTAGCCTTACAGCTAGTTCACGATGTACCAGGTGTTGCACACCCTGGTATGGATCGTTCAGTAAAACAAGCCAGATTGAAATACTTTTGGCCTCGTATGGCAACTGATATTTCTGAGTATGTTAAGAAATGTAGTGTCTGCATGCAACATAAAGGCAATGCTAATGGCCCTAATCCAATCCAAGTATATCCAACTACTAGCGAACCGTGGGAAAGAGTTGCGCTAGATTTGTTAACTAATTTCCAATGTTCCCTCCAAGGAACAAACATCTGTGTGTTATGGTAGACCATTTCACCAGATATTGTGAGCTAGTTCCTATTGCAGACAAGACTGCCGAGACAGTAGCTAAAGCGTTTAAAGAACGCATTATCTGCAGGCATACCACCCCTAAGTCCTAGTAACAGATAATGGAGGTGAATTCTGTAATGAAATTCTTGAAAATTGTTGCTCCTTGTACAAGATCTCTAAATCCACCATTGTTCCTCATCATCCTGCCAGCAATGGGTTAGCGGAACGAACCAATAAGAAAGTACTTGATGTCTTGAGAGCCACTATCAATCCCAACAGTGAAACTTGGGATGAAGTTATACCTGATGTGCAGTGTGCTATAAATTCTGCTTACAATGTTTCTATAGGTGACACTCCACATTATGCATTGTATGGTGTAGATAAACGTTTGCCTTATGAGTTGTTATATTCTAATCCGAAACCAAATTACAACCCTGATGATTTCATAGCAACTCGTACCAGCTTAGCTCAAAGTGTTTTTAGAAGAATCCGTGAAACACTTCATAAATCAACAGCAGAATTACAAGAGTCGCAAACACTCGAGCAAAGCCATCCAAAATCAAAGTAGGTTCGAGAGTTATGCTGATTAACTTTAACAAAACGTCTGCAATGCCAAAGCTTGATCAAAAGTTTGTTGGTCCTTATCGAGTAGTTGAACATATCACTGGTAATAAGTATAAGGTAAGAGAGATTAGTACTGGTCAGTATAAAGAATCGCATTTAGATCATATGAAGTTAGTATGTGATGATAATGATGTTCCAACCCAGACTAATGTGACAGACTCTGACAATCCTCCTGATCCTGTACTCTCTTCCTCTGATACTCAGTCAGACGATCAACCTGAATGTCGTTATTCCCTACGTACACGACAGGTATTGAGAAATCCTCAAGTATCATTTGTAACATCCAATTCAGATTTGCCTCAAATACAGCATGAGTTAGCCAATGCTACAGAGTTTGATCATCCCAGAGATGACACCCATTTTGCATA
This sequence comes from Cherax quadricarinatus, assembly GCF_026875155.1. Classification (NCBI taxonomy): domain Eukaryota; kingdom Metazoa; phylum Arthropoda; class Malacostraca; order Decapoda; family Parastacidae; genus Cherax; species Cherax quadricarinatus. Next base: position 59,903,760 of record NC_069418.1, on the reverse strand, counting down.
TGTCAATCTCACCCTAGCAGAGTTTGGGTTAAATGTAAATAACCTGTATAGATGAATAATTACAGTATCAACTTATCAGTATTCAAGAATTTTTTTTTTGTGTTCATGTTCTCTCCGCATTCTGGAGGTTACAGTCTAGATTTGAGTGCACCGAATCTGCCTTTCTGTTAAACACTCTTTCTTTGTATATATTCCTTCCCTCCAGAATCCGTAGATCACATGAATACAGATCGATCGGGTCAAAATTTTTTTTTTATCACTTGTAATCTCAACGTTTAGTTCGGTTTCATTTGTTGAGTTTTAAGTTGTGCTTATTATACCTTGTATTGCATTACAGATTCAGTACGTAAACTTCCATTTCCATGTTTACTTAAAGTATGTTATAATGTTTAATTGTTGTGTACTTTGACATTGTATAGAATCAGCCCAAGCCGTATACCTGCCATCTCTAGTTTGTATTAGTTGTATGTTGGGACGACATACGTTAGCGTCGCCGAGCTCTCAGTAGTAGTAACCAGTTACCAGTAACCAGTGTACCGTTGACTCAACGACCAACCGTCTCTGCCTGAGTCACTGTCTGAACCCATATTGTGCTGACCTGGCATTATTCAAAGACCCCCTCACATATGGGTACTGTGGGCGGCTAGTCAGTCAGTGTTACGAGAGGAGCGAGAGAGATAGGTACGGCTGTAAGGGCGCACTCCACCTTGTCTGTAATTATACGTAATACCAGCCTACGTGAGTATTTCTTACCTAATCCACGTGTCGAACTCCCACATGAAATATATATTTATATATATATTATATATATAATATAATTTATAATATATATATATATATATATATAAAATAATAATATAAATTAAAAGAGAGGCAGTTAGGGAAGATAAAACAGTTTGGAGGATAGTGGGGTAATGAGAGCATAGGGAATGGGGTCAAAAAAAATGGGGTAGGTTTAAAAATTAGTGTTAGAGTGTTCACAGAAGTTTTTTTGGTTACAAAAAATGGGTGCAGGAGGGAAGAGGAGCAATTGGGGGAATGATGAGTAAAGAAGTATAAGGGAGAAAAATTTGCATATGAAGTTTTTAAAAAAGTAGAATGATGCAAGGAGGAAGATAATGGAGAAAAAGAGAGAGGTTAAGAGAGGGTGAAGCAAAGTAAAAAAGAGGAAATGAAGAGTGGGTGAGTTTTCAAAAAATTTTGTTGAAAAAAAGAAAAAGTTTTTGGGGGAGATTTAAAAAGTTAAGGAAACCAGGAAAAAAATGGGTTTGCGTTAAAAAAGGGAGGGAAATTATTTAAAAGGAGAGTTAGAGGTATTGGGAAAATGGAGGGGGAAAATTTGGGGGAATTGTTTTAAAAGTTGATGAAGTAGGGAAGCTGTGATTTCGTGATAGGGCAAGGAGGAATAAATCTTGTAGGAGGAGGGAAAAGCCCCGTGAGTGTGGGGGGAAATTCGTGGGCAATAGGGAAATGAAAGGGGTAAGGCAGCCGGGGGTTGTGGGATAAAGATAAAAAGTTAAAAGCGGTGGGGATATAGTTTTTTGGAGTGGTTGGGGCAATTATTTAATAAATTATGGGAAAAAGGGGGGGAAAGGGACCCAGGGATTGGGAAGAGCATGCATGTTCCTTTTTATAAAGGGAAAGGGGGAAAAAAATGCAAAAAATTATAGGGGGATAAGTCTTTGATGTACCTGGTAAAAGTGTATGGTAATTTAATTGAAAGAAATTTAAAAGTAAGACGGAGAATAGGAAGCAAATGAACAAGAGGCTTTAGGAAAGGGGGAGGGGGGGGTGGGCCAGGTGTTTCAGTGAAACATATAAGGAACAGTATTTAGATAAGGCTAAAGAGGTCTTTGTGGCATTTATGGATTTGGAAAAGGCGTATGACGGTGGATGGGGGGGAAATGGGGGCAGATGTTGAAAGTGTATGGTGTAGGAGGTGGGTTACTAAAAGCTGAAAGTTTTTTACAGGATAGTGAGGCCAATTAGGTATGTAAAAAAGGGGGGAAATTTTTTTCCCCCAGTAAAAGTGGCCTTAGACAAGGATTTGTGTCACCGTGGTTGTTTAATATATTTATGAGGGGTTGTAAGAAAGCAAATGAGAGGGTCTTGGCAAAAAGGCGTGGAGTTAAAAGAAAAAGAATCACACACAAATTTGGGGAGTTCCAGCTCCTTTTTTTGCTGAGCACTGTCCCTTTTGGGAGATTCTGAAGGAAGTGCAGGATTTGGTGGATGAATTTTGGTGGGGGTGCAAAAGAAGAAAATTAAAGGGGGAATATAGAAAAAGTAAGGTTATGAGGATAAAAAAAAGTTTTGGTGTGAAAGATTGAATATCAGATTTGGGGGGAAGAGTATGGGGGGGTGAAGCATTTTAGAATTTGGGGGTGGAGTGTCAGCGGGTGGGGCTATGAAAGATGAGGTGAATCATAGAATTGATGAGGGAAAAAGAGTGAGTGGTGCCTTGAGTCTGTGGGACAGAGAATTTGTCCCTTTGGGGGCAAAGAGGGGAAGTATGAGAGTATAGTTTACCCAAAACTCTTATATGGGTGTGAAGCAGGGGGGAATGTTGCAGCGAGGGAAGGGGAGGCATGGGGGATGAAAGTCTAGGGCAAAGTGTGGTGGAAATAATGCAGAAATTCGTAGTTTGGAAATTAGGGGAGGTGCGGGGTTACCAAAACTGTTGTCCAGAGGCTGAAAGGGGTTTTTGAGGTGGTTCGGAATCTAGAGAGAAGGAGCGTGTGGGATGCAAAAGTACGTAACCTTTATTCGGCGCATGGAACACCCTCATTTAAAGGCTATCTCCCCCAACCAGGGGAACCGGGGTTGCTAAGAGTTGATGATGGGGCCCCATCTTAAACTATAAACCGGGTTTAGCCAATAAAAGGTGGGTTTGGGGACAATGCAGGGGTTATGTGGATACCCTTCCTGTCTCCCCTTGTCTTTCCCATTTAGAGCGGGTTTTGAAGCACGGTCGCTATCTTGTGGCTTCTATTTTTTTCCCTTTGCTTCCGTGGAGTGAAATATATTTATCACTGTACATATTGTACATATTGCGTTAAAAATTTGGGTGAAGGATAATATAAGTCTAAACTTTTTTCCCTTGTTTTTTATTTGCTCCCATTAAAAACGGGGGATAACGGGCCCTTTTGAAATCTGGGTTGTAATTTGGGTAGCCTGCCCGGGAGGCGGACTTAGAGAAAGGGTTGAGCTTAGGTGAATTTGTAGCGGGGGAACATTGTGTAGCTTGCTGTTTCGCTTCGTTTTAAAATTTTGCGTGTCTTGCAAAATTCACCCTTGCAAATTTGGGTTGATGTTAAAACGCTCGCTACAAGCTTGTTCAGTGTGTTTCCGTTTTCCCCTACGGTAAAATCTTGTGTGCGTGGGCTTTGCTTGTTGGTATTCTGCAATCGATTTTGCAAGCTAAGCGTGTTCTGCAAATTAACGTTTTCCGTTGGGGTATTCGTACTGGGGCAAGGGGAAAAAATTTGCCCCCTAGACGAGTCGGGACCCCTGGTGTCGGAATATTTTGGCAAAACCCTTTCCCAAAAATTTTTCCCTACAGCGTTGTTGGCAAATTCCCTTCGTTCCCTTTTGGCTTTTCCCCTTTATAAACGCACTCTCACGGTCCCGCAACTGCGTTCACTTATTGTGCCCTTTAACTTTTTGGAAGAAGAGGGGGGCACATAAAACTCCTCCCTCTACGGGAGCTGGGGAAAAAAACCCTTTATTGGGGCCCCAATGGACACCCCCCTCATTTACAGGCTTTTCCCCCCCAAACCCAGCGAACCGGGTTGTTTAAGGGGGTTGATGAGGGGGGCCCCACGTTAAACTAGTGACCGGGGTTCTAGCCAATAAGAAGGGGGGATTGACAATCGCAAGGTTATGTGGATCCCGGGTTTCCCCTGTTTTGCCCTTGTCATTCCCATTTAGAGCTGGTTGAAGCCGGTTGTATCTTGTGGCTTTATTTCCCCTTGCTTACCGTGGAGTGCACTAATTTATCACTGTACATAGTGTACATTTTGCGGTTATAAATTGGTGAAGGAAAAATATAAGTCAAAAACTTTTCTACGGTGTTTATTGCTCCATTAACCGGGGATAACGGGGCCATTTAAAATCCTAGGTTTTTAATAGGGGTTACCGGCCCGAGAGGGGGGCCCCCTTAAAAGGGGGAAAAGGTTGGTTTTGGGTGAAGCTTTAGCGGGAAACATTGTGTACTTGCTTTTTCGCTTGCTTTAAAAAATTTTGCGTGTCAGTTGCTTATGATCACCCTTTGCTTTTGGGGGTGATGGGTTAAAACCGCTCGCAAATAGCTTGTTCAGTGTGCTGGGTTTCGTACGGCCCAATTTGTGTGCAGTGGGTTTTGCTTGTATGGAAATTCTGCAATCGTACTGTGCATGCAAAAGCGGGTTCTGCTTTTTAAACCGGTTATTTGGGGTTTTCGTACTGGCATAGCGAATAATTTGGGCCCACCTAGCGAGTCAGAGCCTGGGTCGGCATATCCCTTTGCATAACCTACCAAAATTTGGGCCCCTTTACAGCGTTTTTGGAAATTTGCTCGTTCCTTGGGCTTTCCCTATAAACGCACTCTCCCCACCCTGCGAAAACTGCGTTTTTTATTGCTGCCCAATTTTTTTTAAAGAAGAATGGCATAAAAACTCCCCCCTCTAGGGGAGCTGGGGAAAAAAACTTTTATGTTCTCCCCCCCCCCAGAGGAAGATGATACACCTAGGAAGCAAAATGGCCCAGTAGGGTGCGCGGGGGTTGGGTCTCGAGGTGAATCAGCGTCGTTGGCCTTGAGCTGGCAAAAACCCCGGGACCCAAACTGGGGAAACAGAGAGCATTCGCAAGGGAAAAATTTTTGATAGGGAAAGAAAAGGGGGCCCATTTCCCCCGAATTCGGTAAACAAATTTCATTTTTCAAAAAGCAGTACGCTTTTTCCCCCCCTTCAATGGGGCCGAACCAGAGCTTTTTTTCGAAAGCTTCGAAAATCGGGCTCGAGCCTTGAGGGGGCCCGGGGAACAGCACTGGGCAGGGGGGGGTTTTCATACAGCATTTTTGGGTAAGGACGGGGAATTTACGTCGGTTTAAAACTGACGCTGAATTTTTCTGATTATCAAGTATAAAAGGAACCCACAGTGTTGGGGCATATACATGTACCCCCAGCTAAATATCGTAAAAACCTTCAAAATTGAACGGGGCGGAGTTTGGTAAATTCCCGGGTGGACTTTGTGGAAAAGAAAACCAAAAGTTTTTTACCAGCTGGTATAAAGCGGTGGGGTCTCAAACCCTTTGAGGACTGGGAAAGCTTTTTCTGATTGATAACCGGCGGGAGTCTGGGGGGACCAGGGGTTCGTGTCTTTTTTCAGGGGATCGTGATTTAAACCACGGCTTTGGAGGGGGCCGGGTTGGCTATCCCCTTCAAAACGAACCGCCCTTGTCCGACCCGGCCCCCGTCTCCCCTTTTTAAACCCAGTTTTGGGTGAGCAGAGTCGAAAATTTTTGGGGAAATGAATTCCCAAACCCGGGGGGGGGAAAGCGCCCTACGTCATCCCCCCAAAGTCACCTGGGGGGGCCACTTTCAACTTTATGGCCCCCTTTGCGGGGGAGGCAAACTATTAGGAGCATCTCGACAACAATACCCGAGAGGCACCAGCCAAAACAAAAACCATTTGGGAAAACGTCACCCGGGGAGAAAAGGGGCAAGCCGGTCGTCTCCCTTCGGTGCAAAAAAGTAGGTCACTTTCATTTCCCAAACTCCCCCCAAAACCTAAACCCATCGGGAAAATCTCTAATACCCCTAGAAAACATGCCCCCTAGGAAGTAGAAAAAGGTAGGGCCCCCTTATTATTGCAAAGGTCTTTTCCCTTCAGGAAAATCAAAACCAACAAAGAAAATTTACCTTTTAGAGTTTCTGGAGCATATTGCTCACTTTTTCAGAAAGGAATATTCCCCTTTCAAGAATACTTCCTTAAATTTCCCCTCATTTTTAAATTGGAAGCCTATGGAGGACTATAAAATTCATTTCCCTTTTTGAAAAAAATTTTAGGTACAGTGCAAATTTAAAAGGGGTACTTGACTGTGGGCTAAAAAAAAAGGTTTTCCCCATAAAAAATCCAAAATGTTATTACTGGGTAAAAAACATTACTACTGTTACTTCGTGCCTAAACCTATAATGATTAATGTTCTCCAGTTTTTGGCCAAAATTTCGGGCAACATCCCAAGGGTTGTTGGGGAAAAGGGTTGACCTATCCTTTTGGACGACCTCCGATCTGGGAATACCCCGTTGTTTTATGAGACCACCCGGCCCGGGAGTCTCGAAAAATCAGTAAAACAGACCCCCGATCAACCCTTCCTATTCCCAGGTTGCGGGATTGAAAGATGTCTCTTTTTCCATGCCCGGGGATGTCCTTCCGGGAGGAACAACGAAAGGACCCTTTTTTAAAAAATTCGCTTTTCAGGCAGCCATGGTAAACCCTTTTGGGGGGGTCATCCAGTCAAGTATGAAGTTAAAAATGTTTAAATTTTGGTTTTGGGCCACTGAGACGGGAAAGGAGAAAGAAGGGCCGGCAAAATACGACAGGTTAGGGGTTTCCCAAACCCAAAGTATAGCCCTCGATTTTAAAATATAGCTCAAATACGTCATCAGGAGGCACTTGGGAATTAAAAAAAACCTTGTAAGAACACCAAAAAAATTTTTTTTGGGCCCAAAAAATTAAAAAAGATGGGGAAAAAATCTATTAGGTGTTGCCGAAATGTAAATGGGGAAAAAACCGGGCCATTCCTTTAAAAACCTGCCCCTCCCCAAACCCATCCCTGCTGAGGGAACCTTTTGCAGTTTTAATTATAGATTGTGTAGGTCCCCCTCCTAAGTCAAAGTCTGGAAATCAGAAATTTATTTACAATTATGGAAAAAAAGTAACCAGATATCCTAAAGGGCGATCCCAATGCGTAGTATAATCAAAACCCATTCTCAAAGTTTTAAACCCAAAACCAATTTCTTGTTTTGGCATTCCTAAAAAATATACAAAATATCAAGGTACTAACTTCCTGCCAAAGCATTTAGGGAAGTATTTAAATAGGTTAGGGATAATTCACAATTTTCCACTGGGGGGGTTTTATTTCCCCCATCCCAAGGGGCCTTGGAAAGAAATTTCCCCCAGAATTAAAAAAAATGATTGGGGAAGTTTTTTCCCTTTACTTTGACAGATTGGGGTGAACTCTACCTTTGTTGCTGTTCTCAAATAAAGGGGGACGGTGCAAGAGTCTAAAGGGTATAGTCCTTTGAGCTGTTTTTTTTTTGGGGGCACAATGTACGAGGTCCCTTGGGTGCTCAAAGAAGGGGTGGTGGGAAAAAGACGTTAAACCAGCACTTACAACCCCCTCTTCAAAAGGGTTTCAGGTGGCACGTGAGTTGGCCACGGCCCAAACCCAAAAATAGCTAAAGTAAGATGAAACAGGGGTATACAAAAGTGCACAAAATTCCCCTCCCTTCCCTCCAGGAGAAAAGGGTTGGGGCGGAAACCCATTTCCTGGCCCCCCTTTTAAAGCTAGTATACGGGGCCCATGCAGATTGTTTAAATAGATTAAACTGAAATTTTAAAATTTTGTGGTTTGCTCCCCTTTATTTAAAACCTTTAAAAAAAAAAAACTTACCAATTAAACAAAACAAGGCCTTTTTATTCACCAGATAAAGCCCGTAATGACTCTGCCTCTACCTCTGAGGACGACTCTTTAACCCTTTTCACTCTACTCTGAAAATTTAAAACTAAAACTTTCAAAAATTTTGGGCCCCTCAAAGGGTCCTTGCCCGTTAATTTTATGGATTACTGAATAAAAAGCAACCAATTTAAAATAGCTTTTACAGGCATATCCCCAATATTTTTTCGGATGTGCCCAAAAAAAAGTACGTTTTGGTTAAACCCGATGTAGATGTGGGAAAATCTAAACCAATTAAACTCTCCCCCCACAGAGCTAATCCCGAAAAGCAAAGGTCTTCACAGGAAATAGGGCTTTTTGTTAGAACAGGTTTTTGTGGAGGATTTATTATCCATGGGCTTCACCGTGCTTCCCAGTAAAAAAAAGGGTGATGGAGGGTTTGGGATGTGCAAAATTCCGAAAGTGAACGAGGTCACAAAACACAGATCTACCCTTTCCTCGTCTGGATGACGTAATTGACTTTGTGGGTAAGGCTACTTTTTTGTTTCCCAAAATTTGATCCCTTAAAGGTTACAAACAGGTACCTTTGACAGATAAGGCGAAGGAAAAACCCTGCCTTCCCTGATTCCAGGAGGTCATTTTCAGTATACAGTTAAACCCCCTTTGGAAAGAAAAATTCCCCCTCTTTTTTATTCCCGAAATCATCCATCAGGTTTAAAAAAACTTGAAAAAGGGGCCCGGGCATACCTAATGATATTTTTTGTGGTGTTGATTTCTTTGGGTCACACCTACTTAGACTTAAAGCTTGTTTGAGACCCTTTTAAAATTCCCCAATTAACAGTTAATTTATCTAAATCCTTTCCTTTTTGGGCCCGGCCACTAAACACTTTCTAGGGGGATGAAGTAAAGGGAGTTTGGGAATTTTTGGCCCCCTAAACTTTCTAAAGTTCTTTTTGATTAAAGATTATTTCCTTTTCCCAAAATAGGAAATCTCTTCAACCCTTTCCTAGGGATGATAGGATTTTACCGAAAATTCTGGGAAGGGGGGGGGAATTTTTTTTTTTTCAAAATTGTAGCCCCTCCCCCTTTCCCCTCTTACCATTTAAAAGTTCCCCTTTTTTTTGGGGTCAGATTTTTAACACTTCTTTTAATAAGCAAAAAGATTATTTGCTCTGCCAAACCCCTTCCCCCTGTCTCCAGAAATTCCCCAAACCTTTTTTTATTACAGGTTGATGCTTGGGGATCTGGGGTTGGGGGGGTACTATTACAAATCGGGGAAAAAGGGGGTGCAGCCAATCGCATACTTTTCGCTAAATTTTCCCGCCCCATCGGGGGCTTACCTACCATTGAAAAAGAAACCCTCGCGCTGGGAAAGGCTTTGGAACATTTCGATGTTTATGTGGGCCAGACAAAGCAGGTGGTCACAGTTACGTTTCACAACCCTTAGTCTTCTCCAAACCCCTGAGAATCACAACACAAGGGTTATGCGTTGGACGCTAGGGTGCGCCCTACAACCTAAAATAAATTTATTGCCGGGAAAGAAAATGTGTTGGCAGACTCTTTTTTCAAGAGTCTAGTTTAATATTTTTTTTTAGGGTTTGGATGTATTTTTGGTAACCCCCCCCTTTTAAGCCTTTTTTTTAACCCCTGTGTGGGGGTTTTTTTTTTGTGAGGGGGAAAACGGGTACCGGGCCGCTTGTATCTTGGGAAAATTGTTGGCCTATCTGAAATGCTGTCTCACTCTGAGTTTTGGGGTTTGGGTTTTGGTCACTAGGAAAACTGAGCTTATCAAAAAGTTTGGGTGGTGGAGAGGATAAGGGGGTCCCTTTTTTTGGTGCCCCTGGCGGGGACGGTTACCCCTGGGAGGTGGCCGCCCAATCCCGAGGGCCTTTTCGGGGGGGGGGGTGTGGCATGCAAAAAGTACGTAACCTTTATTCGGCGCATGGACACACCCTCATTTACAGGGGGGGTAAAAACCCCCCAAACCCGCGAACCAGGGTGCTAAAGTTATGATGGGGCCCCAAAAAACGTTTTAACTAGTACCCGGTTCTAGCCCAATAAGAAGGGGGATTTACCAAACGCAGGGTTTTGTGGATACCGCTCTCCCCGTCTGCCCTTTTTCATTCCCATTCTAAAACTGGTTGAAGCAAAGGTCTGCCTTTTCTTGTGGCTTCTATTTCTGCCCTTTCTTACCGTGGAGTGCACTATATTTATCACTGTACATAGGTAAATATTGCTGTTATAAATTGGTTAAGGGTAAAAATAAATCTAAAATTTTTCAAAATGTGTTTTTTTTGCTCCCCCTTTCACCCGGGATAACAGGCCATTTGAAATCCCGGTTGTAAAAGGCGAAACAGAATTTAAATTCAAGAGTGTATCAGTCTGTGTGGAAGGAAGGCGGGGTGGGGGCGGCCTAGGAAAGGGTTGGAGGGGGGGGGTAAAGGGGGGTTTTGTGTTCGAGGGGGTTGGGCTTCCAGCCCGGGGATCGTGGGGCGTGTTTGATTTGGGGGGGA
>NC_069418.1:59876090-59888590 GCF_026875155.1 Cherax quadricarinatus | reverse complement strand
ACTGACGTACGAACCACAACCAGTCTGGTCAGGTACTGACTTTAGGTGCCTGCGCAGTGTCTTCTTGAAGAGAGCCAGGGGTCTATTGGTAATCCTCCTTATGTATGCTGGGAGGCAGTTGTACAGTCTTGGGCCCCTGACACTTGTGTTGTCTCTCAGTGTACTCGTGGCACCCCTGCTTTTCATCGGGGGAATGCTGCAAGTGTACAAGTTTGATACTAATCCCTCTAGGATTTTCCAAGTGTATATTATCATGTATCTCTCTCGCCTGCATTCCAGGGAATGCAAATGTAGGGACTTCAACCGTTCTCAGTATTATCCATCCTACCATATTTCTAGCAGATACGGTAGATACATTGTTGTGGTCTTTGAAGGTGAGATTCTTTGACATTATCACTCCCAGGTCCTTCACAATACTTTCTCGCTCTATTGTATGGTTAGAATTTGTTGTATACCCTGATACAGTTTTAATTTCCTCAAATTTTTTATAGTTGAATTGTTGAAAATTTTCTTCATTGAACTTCATTTTATTTTGAGTGGTCCATTTGAAGATTTGGTTGATGTCCGCTTTGAGTTTTGTGGTGTCTTCGATGGAGGTCACTGTAATGGGAATTCGGGTGTCATCCGCAAAGGAAGACACAGAGCTATGGCTTACATCTGTCTATATCATATATGAGGATGAGGAATAGGATGGGAGCGAGTACTGTGCCTTGTGCAATAGAGCTTTTCACCGTAGCTGCCTCAGAATTTACTCTGTTTACTATTACTCTTTGTGTTCTATTTGTTAGGAAGCTATTGATCCATCTACCAACTTTTCCTGTTATTACTTTATCACCCATTTTGTGCGCTATTACACAGCGGTCGTACTTGTCGAAGGCTTTCACAGTTTTTGTGTAATACATCTGCATTTTGTTTATCCTCTGTAGTATCCAAGACCTTGTCATAGTGGTCCAGTAGCTGGGACAGGCAGGAGCACCCTGCTCTAAACCGTGTTACCCTGGGTTGTGTAACTGATGGGTATCTAGGTAGGTGACGATCTGCTTCTTAGAACCCTTTCAAAGATTTTTATATGGGATGTTAGTGCAATCGGTCTGTAGTTCTTTGCAATTGCTTTACTGCCACGTTTATAGAGTGGGGCTATGTCTGTTATTTTTAGTGAGTGTGGGATGACCCCTGTGTCCACGCTCCCTCTCCACATAATGCTGAAGGCACCTAACAGGGACTTCTTATACGTTTAAAGATATATTTTAATCATTTATGTTTATGTAAATTAATAATTTTGTACCAAAAGAGCCTTAGAAAACTTACCTACACTTATTATAAGTGGAATTTAATTTAGCCTAATACAACTAAATATATTTTAGATAAGTTTATATTAAATTAATAGTAAACAAACACAGTGAAATATATTTTTTTCGTTAGGTTGAGAATTACTTTTGCAAAATTACGGCATACATAAATTCTCGCTTGCCTTGTTCGGCAAGAAAAGCGTTGCTATTTAAGCCAAAATCGCAAGTTTTACCTAGTCGGCACGGGGGTATGGTTCGAATTGTGTGAGATTTTTTGTTTTGACACTATGTTTATTTTACGGAATTCGAAAGAGGAAAGATGGGAGAATACGATTAAGAATTTGTATTAACGTTTTTTTCAACTTTTAGTGGGAGAAATCAGTGATTTTTCAGTTGAATACATAGTCCAGTGGTTGGCGAAGGTCGACCAAACCGACTATTTTTCATCCAAGAATTCATGACAAACTCGTTGCTTTAGTTAAATCAGGTGGTACCTCCTCTTCAATGCACATATAATAACTTGCTCGTTTCGCGCTCAGCAAAGCGCTAAAAACTGGTCACTGTTAGAGTCATTCTGCTTTCAGAGAAAATTCTAGCTATGATATGCGAAAGAGGAATTAAAATAATTTTTTTTTTCAGATTCTCCTTTGTCGACGAGAGACTCCTTTTTGCGCGACTCTTAAATCTGAACGAAATTTCCTGAAAATTGGTCTGAATGTTACTTAGAAACAGTGTAACAAAAAACTTGTGGAGCGAAAAATTTCACAGCGTTATTTTTTTGGACCGGTCTAATATCTATCTATCTATATATCTATATATCTATATATATATATATATATATATATATAATATATATATATAATATATATATATATATATATATATATATATATATATATATACATATATATATATTTATAGATACCACCTCTAGACTTTATGCAGAACAACCACTGTGAAATAAGAGTATATTCTAAGTGCTTTCGTGATTTATCACATTATCAAGGAGCTGTAAAAATAAAAGATCATCAATGTTTTTGAGAGCTTTGCGTATTTGCAGTCCGGAGTTCATAGATAAAGAAATCTTGAAGATTTATGAAATAGCCAATGAACCCAAATACCCAAAAACTTAATTGACAAATCTTTTAAAATTATTGGAAAATTATTTTTATTTTTACAGTTCCTTGATAATGTGAGAAATCACAAATACGCTTGGAATTCCGCTATTTTATTTACAGTGGTTGTTCTGCATATTGTGATATCACCTGTTTACTGTGATCTTATATGTTGCTTATAAATCAAGGGTCTTTTCTGCTGAATTAAAGAATATAAGTTTATTTATGCTATAAGTCTTCAAAAATCAATCTGAACATAACCAAAAATGTATATCATTTATTGTAATACTATTAAATAAATTTAAACTAACCTATGATATATTTAGAAGAAAATGGCTAAAAAACTATTCTAGGTTGGGTTAGGTGAGGTTGGTAAGTTAGGTTTCCTCATAAAATTATTTTTTACATCCATGTAATTTCATTGTCATTGTTACTTGAGGATGTGTTCTCTCTAGCTCCAAGCAGTGCCAAGCTCTCATTGTATATTTAGCAAGGAAAACTAATACCGGGACGTCGTTGTGTAGTGTCACCATTAATGCTAGTGTTATTCAGTGGCAATCAATTGTTCTTTAAATCACACTTTAGATAAATGCCAAAGTGTAAAACGGGTTTAATTCAAGTATATACGTAAATGTATATCTCTCTGGGCGATAAATTTTAAATATTCATCAAAACTTGCTAAACGCCGGCCATTCTGTGTGTATGTAAATAACAACAGATCAAACAAAAGGCGAAGCAAAAATAAACATTAAAAATTTACACATGAAATTCAGTACACACACAATTGTCTTGTATTACCAATCAAAAGGGTTTACCTCTTGTGGTATAAACACAAATGTTTTACTGTGCACATTAAACAGCAATGACTGTTGCTCTTATTAATGCTGCTGTGCTTATTAAATCCGTTAAAAAATAAAATAAATGCACCTTCCCTTGAAACCCATGGAGAACACAAAGTAGCCAAGCAGCTACAATGATAAAAGTGTACAAAGGAGGGCAGACAAACTGATGCACGAGGTATACATTACCATGTGTGAAAAAAAAATCCTCGTAGTTTAATGAATGGTTAAATTACTACTGGAAAGGCAATTTTAGTTACATATAACATCTGACGCATATCAGAGTTCGTTGGCATATGGTGCCGACAAGTATGGTAAAGACATGTAGAATTCAGATCCAGTAGTATTTTGAAAACGTTTCGCTCAATGTCAAGTTCTAACACTTCAACCTAAGATAGATTAGATTGGAAAACATTAATTTCTAATACAAAGATTAAACTTTAAAGTGTTGATGTATTGAGATATACACCCCCTTCATTAGTGTATGTATGGTTACTCCTAGTGCACAAGCATATGAAAATAATATACTCGTTATATTATATACAGTGTGATTCTTTGGTCACATGTATCAACTATTATACTAATCACACTGAAGGATACGTATAAATGGTTTAGCCACATCCTGAATGCAATTATAAGAACATTTATATTATAATATTGGAATTGACTTCGTATTAAAATATTTTTAGCTAAGCTGGCAAATTTACATCATAAGAGATTATTATCAGCTTAGCTTTTAATACTATTTTCCAAGAATATTATGCATTTAATATTAGCTTATATATCATTTAATAAAAACAGGAACTGTAAGAAATTAATACGAGATATTGCATATGTGAATATGTATATAATGGTGTTTTTACCAAGTACGAAACAAACAAGTTGCAAATCAAGCTTGTATTCAAACGTATTGCTCTGTGTAGAACTTTATAAAGTCAAGCTTGACACAGTTCAAGGCTTGATAAAGCTCCTCACAGAGCGTAACACTGTCTCAATAAATGCTTGTTCTGTAGCTCATCTCTTTGTCTTCACACTTCGATAAATATATTGGCTTAGTTTACTACCAATGATTCCAAGACTAATATAACAAAATCAATAATCGATATCACATATACTGCACTAATATACCTTACTACCACAGATGCTTTACTAACTTACGTTACTACCACAGATACTGCATTAATATACCTTACTACCACAAATACAGTACTAACACACCTTACTACCACAGATATTGTACTAACATACTTAATTTACCCGATCGTTAGAGAAACATTAGCCCTGATTAACAATCACCACAAATGTCACCCAATAATTGGCAGAGACTACAACATTGGTTCGCTGCCCGGCTAATAACCATCAGGTATCCAAATTCCCTAACTGCTTGTACTCACGCCTACTAATACCATCTATAATTAAATCAGGCTCACTAAAGCAACTTTGGCTATTTTAAAACGTCTGGACAAACGTTAGCACATCTAAGTTGGGAAGGCAGAATTTATTAATAATAATTTTAATAATTATTATTATTATTATTGCTGCTACTGATTTCGCTGCTTATCACTGGTCTCTGATTTTCTAACAAATTCACTTGGATAACGATAAATACGAAGGGACTATAAATGGAGTATACAAGTACATTTATGCTCGATTTAAACTAAAGCATAAAAAAAGATTATGCACAGTACAAAAGTAGCAACTTACTGATGCATCTTGCCTTTCATACATTCTTCCGTGAATTCTGTGTCTACAGAACCCCAGACTGTAATTCTAATAATTTTGAGATATTAATCCAGTTTCAGTTTTCTTACCACTTTGTCACTGAATATAGAAGAAAAGTACGGATTATTCGCACAGCTGGGTAAGAGGCTCCTCTGGAAGATTTATTGTTCTGCCAGTTGGCGAAAGGGTTAACAGTATAGCTAGCACACTAGCCAAGAGCAACATAGTCACCCTGACTTCCAACACGAATTAAAACCGTAGTCAGAAGACAGCCGCCAAACTCGCCAGATCTAATACAGGAGTATAAGTAATCCCGTGTGGAGGGTATGAAACACTGTATGTTCGAGCATCAGTACACATGCAGCAGGGATGACCAGAACAATGCTTACTGTCCACCATAACTCAGACAATCCCCTAATGAAGATTGCTGAGACCAGACTTAGTGTTAGTGAAGAGGATCTACTCCAACGACGATCTCGGGAAAACGTGATTGGAGCCACCACCTCACTTTTGATGAGTAGTGCCCCAGCTCCTCTGTGCCAGACCATCCTCTCCTGATAACTAAATATAACCTGCTTATTCTCGACTCTGTATTGCATTGAAGAGGCTCCTACGAGAGAAATCACTTCAATAAATATAGTACACATTCATACATTATTATTATTATTACCTCTCTCTCACTCTATCTCTCTTTCTCTCTTGTTACAAAAAACGCGATTCTAAAAGCTTAGAGATCTCCAGTGAATACTAGAAAGGACTGCCCTTCTAGCATCCAGCCTGTTACTGGGTTTTCGTAACAAGTAGTCAGTATCCTTGTCCAATTATCCATTAAAATTCAGTATGGTTCAATAGTGCTTTAGGATTACAACTGGTAGGCTACTAACTAGAGAAATTAAAATTTAATAAATTTATTAAGTCTATAAGTTGTCTAGAGGTATATTATCAAAGTAAATTAAATCACAGCAATCAAAATAAAATCAATCTCTCGAGTTCAATATTATTGTGCTGAAAGCACATATCACATTTATAATTCTTAAGTACCGTCAGGTACATTAACATATAATAAGATATTACAAATATGTACAAGTAAGTGTGTGTATGCGTGTAAGTGCTCTTAAGTAGTTAGCTATGTCTCAAGACTCGAATAAGACCTAAACAAGTGACTGACAAAGTCCTCAAATAAACTAACTTCTTGACCGACTGGCAACCCGAACAGTCTGCTTGAACAACAAAGAATGCTAAGCCCAATAGTAATGCAATATCAAGCGACTGCGACACAGAATCAGAAACAAGGGGGATAATATAACAAACTAAGTGGGGACCATCTACAATCCCCACAAAAGTTCCCAAACTCCCATAATACGAATCTAATTTTCCATGGTAAAACTTTGACTGTCCCAATACACAGGAAATAAAAAAATTTTAGGTCGGGAACTATGGCTAAGGACCTGAGATACTCGAGTGTTATGTGACACAAAACCCTCATTACAAGGCGAAAATCACTAAGTTCATAAAATTTGTTCGTGAACAAAGTTCTACAGAACTAAAAAGAAAAAATGAGACAGAAAAATCTTTTCCAAAACCAGCAAGCGAGTCTGGCAACAAAAACTTAACGAGAGGTGAGGGACCCCCCCCCTGTTTACGTAAAAAGCTACGTGGACAACTCCCAGCCAGAACCCGGGCTTATAACGAGCGAAAAGGGCGTTTAAAACAGAATTTTTGACAATCAAGACTAACTGGGGCCATTTTTATGTAAAACCTAACAACATAACCCCTTAAAAAACAATAAAAACAGCCCAAATAAAAAAATAAAGCATCTTTTACGATTTAGCTATTATCGAAAATATAAGCAAATAAAAATTAAATGAAAAGGTAAAATACATTAAAATACATAAAATAAAAGTAACCCAATTGGGGGTTGGGCAACACTCTTATCATAAAAATTTGGTTTTAAGTAAGGGAAAACACAATGCACTCATTTAATTTACTGCCCTTTTCATCTTTTTTTTTTTTTCTAATACAAAAAAAAAAAAAAACATAAACTGAAAAAAAGAAAATTAAACAGAGAAATTATTTTTGTATTGTGATCCTTCTTTTTCACTTCAGATAAATTTTTTGGGGTTGGGAATAGTTGTCGATACGCCCCAACCGCAAGAATGTTAGATTTAATAGGGAAAACCGAGTCGTCTCTCTACAGTTCTCTTTTTGGGGAACAGTGTTCTTGATTGATTTGAAAAAAAAAATTTACAAGAACATTGAACTAAGCCAACTGGCGCTATTAGGAAAAGTCTACACAATTTTGCTACCCCTCTATTAGCCAAACTTTAAAAAACTACCCGAGTTTATAAGCTCTAATGGGAAATTACCGATGTTGGGTTAAAACTCATTCCTTTTCTACTGTTAAAGGGTATGCGATTATTTTTTTAAATTTTTTTTAAATTCTATACTTTTATGATGCTGTTTTACACTTTATATTCCCTTTTTAAAAATATATCTTGTTAAGGGGTCAATTTTTGTTTTCTTTCAAAATCCTTGTCCTTTCAAAGACACTTTATGCTTTTAGGGAAAGCACCCTTTTTTTTAAAAAACCCCCTTTTTAACACTTCCGTTTTCTTTTCTTTTCCCTTCCCCCCCCCTCCAACCCTCCTCCCTTCTTCTCCATCCCCCCCCTTTCCAAAGGAAAAAAGCCCCCCCCGCCTTCCTCCCCCTCGCCTCCACACACAAAACTTCCAGGGAAAAAGTGGGGAAAAACGATTATGGGACATTAATCCCGTTTTTCCCGTAAGAGTCCCAGTCGGGAACCCCTTACGCCCAAAAAACCCTTTTTGGTTTCCCTCGTTCTCCCAAATTTTTAAAGACAACACTTCAGGAGAAGAAAAAAAAAGGGCCCCAGAAGGTTTTATTTTTGTTGAGTGCGCCATGGCACGTACACCTTACAACCACCCCGCTCAAACGACTGGTAGGAAAGGGAAGGGAAAGTTTTTTTTTATAAAATTCTTTTAGGCTGAGGGCGGGCCCTGAGAAAGACAAGTGTTGTCTTCCTCGGGCCCAAAGGGCGAGGTGCATTGGCTTAATTTTAAATTTTCCACAATAAAAAATCCCACAAAAGAAATCCCCTTCGGGGGAATTTTTTTTTTTTTGTTCCCCATTTTGTAGCTTTCCCCCTTTTTTTAACTCCAACACATATTTTAATAAAACCTATTTACACAAAAAAAACAACATCCTTCTTTTAAAGTTTTTTGGCGAATTTCAGACGTTTGGGTTTTTTTTATTTCAAATTTTTCTCTCTCCTTCTTTCTCCTATTCCCCGCTACAAACAGTTTCTTCCCCTCCCTCTTTTCCCTTTTTCTTGTAATGGTTTACAAGAACCCTTTTTCGTTTTTTACACTTTCCTGCTGATTTTTTTAAAATGTTTCCCCCTTTAGAATTGCGGAGCCCTAAAACCCACCCGAGCATTGGCCCTACTTTGTGAATCCCCTTCCCCAGGCCCTTTTTCGGGGGTAAAAACCTTTTTTTTGGGTCTGGCCCCCGACACATTTAAATAACAGGCCCTTTTCGCGGGGAAGAACCTTACGGGCCCCACCCGGGGTGCTGTCTGTCACCCCCACAAAGGGCACACCCCCGTTACTTAAGAAATTAGTTGTATTTTTAATTTGGAAAGGAAGAAATTGTGAGCTTTTGACCAAGGAAGGATTGACTATTCAGCCCCTCTTTACAAAAAAAAAATGAACACACATCAAGCATCCAAAAATAAAAAATAAGTGAAAAAAATACAGTATAAAAACAAAAAGTTTTAAAAAAAACCTTTTAAATTTTGGGAATCTTAATGATATTCCTGAAAGCTTCCCAAGCAAAAAAAAAACGTGGGAAACAGTTAAATGGTTACAGTTATCGTGCAGCCAAGGCGAAACACTCTGGGCAAGAGAGTCGCCCGCAGGTAGTTGTGAGTGACATATGTGTGGCCCGATTCTCAATCTGCAAAAAACCACCTCAGTAATTATTCCTTTGAACAAGGAGGGCCAACCCACCCCTGTCCTGCTGAACGTTGATTAGGTTAATATATAACTAGATAAAGATATATAATGCTGACAAGATAGTGAATATGAAACAAACAAATGGGTGTTTTATATATGAGAGTGTGGGCCCACAAAGCTTTATCATTAATACAGAGGCATGAGAAAGGTCATTTACCAAAGGAAACAAGAGAGATAACAGTAGTGGTAAAAACGACATGCATCGATGATAAAAAATGGTGGTCAGGTTGGCGTGGACGTTGTCATCCCAGTAGATGTGTGATTTTTCTCATGGCTTGTCTTTGTGTTTTTAATATTAACCGAGACAGAACTTCATAGACACGGAAAACTCCATGTTTTGTACTATGGTATTCCATGTAGCAATATCGAAAATTTAAAGTATCTTCGTTTCTCGAATTGTTCTTCCTTTCTCAATGTTCTTATTCACCGACTGGGTAAATCTTTAACATTTCAAGTCCAAAAAGAAGCCTATGATTAAAAAATAAAATGTCTTACATAATTTTACTGCAGTTAAGGCACCAGAACTTAATTGCAACGTTAATTTTTTTCTTGAGAATATATCGTATCTGCAGCCCTGAATTTCAAGACGATGATTTCGCTTACACATACCAAACCTTCGCTTACTGCACTTCCCTGCTTTCTTCAACGGGGGACTGCAAGAAATAAGCTCTTGGCAAATATTTTAACCACACACTGACACCATTTCGAACAAAGCTGTCGTCCTTCCCGAGAGTCAATAGCCCTGAACATCTTTAAAGCACTTGCAAAAGGCAATATTCTCTTCGTCACAGCAACTAGTACCTCCATTAAAGACTACTAGGACTGTGACCAAGGGAGAAGCACTAGTCAAATGGATATTTTTTTTAACCCTAGTAGTGGCTACGATAAGATGGAATATAGTTTTAAAAAAGCACGATATTTTGAAGTCTGCGGTATGAGAGGAAGGGAGAGCGAGAGAGAAAAAAAAAAGAGAGCCAGTACACTAGACAGTGCACATACCATCTCTGATCCTACACTGTCAGCAACACCTGCCGACGTTATTCCAACATCTGGCAGGGGGTGCTTCATCGGCAAGTAATGAGTCAGGATTTTTCTTACCAGAGATTGGTGCTGTTAAAATTTAGGGCACTAAACACTGCACCTGAACACCTACTGACCAAAGTACGAACAGCAGGGACACATCTGTCAGAACTGCACAGAGGCGTGGTGAGGACGTGGCAGAGACGTGGAGGAGGAAGACATATACAGCCGTCTCACCTTCCACTAACCAGTACCAGAGGCAGAACCTGCGGACAAAATCAACAAAACACAAGGGGTTGCAACAAACAATAGTTCACCCTCCCAGGCACCTAGGCAGTGCTCTCGCTGTCACCGGAAGGGAACACCACCAACAACTGCCTACGAGATACCAGGTGCAATTACTGCCACAAGAAAGGACATCAGGAGGACCAGTGTCAGAAGAAAAAGAAACCTTGACAGACAGGACCACTGTTTAGACATCTGTTCTCGAAAAAAACCCGCAGGATTTTGAATTGGTGAGCACACTCTGACGTCACCCCCTCAGCTACTCCTATCTCAGCCCAGCAGGTGGTATTGTGCCTTATACAAGACCACAGACCTACATCCCTGGAGCGCCTCAGTGCCCTACTTCTCTCGAGGACAGGCACCTTACATGCCTTAACACCCACCCCCTCAAGCTGACCACTCATGAGGAGCCAGTCTTTCAGTATCCTTTCGGCCAACATTAAGGTTTTATTCTAATGTTGGAGAGCTCACCCACAGTTTTTGAAACCTCGACGTCCCGACATGATATGTTGTTGAAACATTTTTGGACGAGAGGAATCTAGAAAATTTTGCAAGAATTGCTTTTTACACCCCATGGGTGAGAAGAGACAGGCAAGGGGGGCGTGTTGCTGTGTGCTTCTCTAAAAGTGTACATGCCAGCACATTGGTGTTGCCATCAAGCTATGCATAAACACTAGTACCTCTGTACTATCATGTGCAATGTACAGACCTCAGTGGCAACATGTAAACACCATCAACTTCCTAATGGAAAATGTGGACTCCATTCTGCTACAGCACAACTGTCAACATGTCATAATTGTTGGTGACCTCAACCGACACCTTATACGAGGGATTTTGATGCCCTTCTTGCAGTATTTGACATGAGAAACCTTTGTTGATTTCCCTACTCACAATCTCTGGCTCCCCCCTTGACCCAGTATAGTGAGGGATCTAGCAGAAGGTATATTCACTTGTCAAACCCTCGGCTACGTTGGATCATCTGACCAAAAGGTGTTTTTATGACACTTAAGATCCCAACAAAAACGAGGTGAGGATCCCACACGCACAACCTGGTAATTGGCCAGCCCTTTGCTCTGAGCTCCCCACCCCCAAATTTGGAATGCTCTTCCCCAAAGGGAACGTTGAAAACCCAAGTGAAAGCCTTCACTGGACCCACCCTTAAACTACAACAAGAAAAACATTCCTCACCTGCAATATGTGACGAGGCCTACAGATCAGCCTTGGTTTAGCTTTCAATTGTAGAGAGGCTGCTGTGCTAAGTTACAAGGCATGGCGAAAGGGATAAGAGACATCCTACCAACTATAACAGGAACTTGCACAGGCAAGCCTGTAAGCACATGGGTGACGTTCAAAAAATGGGCCATCGCCTAAATGGAAGATTTAACACAAGAAGAAAGCAAGCCTCAGGTAGGGTAGGCTCCAGAACCTGGTGGTCCCTGGTCAAGGACAGACAAGTTATTTGCCCCGATGAACTCATTCCACCTCTAAACGACAGGATGGGGCCCCCTCTACTAGTAGTCAGGAAGAAAGCGGACCTCTTTGCCGAGCACTTTGTTACCAAAATGCAAGTTCCTGATCCAGCAAGGGACCCTCCTTGGCTAGCTGGAAGAAATGTGTCAAAACTGTCATTAGTGACAATAAGGCAGGAAGAGGGGCACTTCCTTCTTAAATCGTTCGACAAGAAAAAAACTGTGGGCTCAGACAAGTTGAGCCCAAGATTGCTGAGAAGATGTGCAGACAGCTAGCAGCACCTCTAACTAGCATCTTTCAGCACTGCCTTTGTACAGTGTAAATGGCCTTCTCTGTGGGAAAAAGGCAAATGTAGTCCCTGTCACAAAAAGAAGAGCATAGCAGAAATCAGCAAATAAAGGGCCAGTGCCACTCCTGTCAGTTCCCGGCAAGCTCCTGAGACAATAGTCTCAAGACAAATGACAGAGCTTTTTGACTTTCCACTCATACTTTGTGACCGTCAATATGGCTTTAGGAAAGGTTACTTTCCCCTGCTGATCTGTTGTTAAACCTCTCTATAAGTGGCACCAGTCACTGGATAAATCTAAAGTCAGCTGTGTGGTAGCATTGGGACATTGCTGGTGTTTTCGACCGGGGGAGGCACCAGGGCCTCAGCAAAACTGCAAGCTCTAGGAATTGCAGACTCTACGCTTGTCTCCTCAGTGGGTTCTTCATGGTACCTTAAAA
>NC_069418.1:59824632-59875590 GCF_026875155.1 Cherax quadricarinatus | reverse complement strand
TGCCCACTGCAATGACCCTGATTCCGCCATCCTTTTTCCGGGAGGGCACACATGGGGCACCAAAGAAAAGGGGTTGATAGCTTCTGGGACACTGCCTGCCAGGCACAGGTTGGAAAATTTGGTGAATTCAGACAGCAACCTCTCTAAAACATCACCAAGTGCTGGATTGAGTATCTGTTTTAAGTGTTGAGGCCTTAAACCGGTGAAACCTCTTGCTGAACCCTGTGGATATGATATTGCAGCTTTATACACATCAGCATCCTGTAAGGTAAGATGTTCTTCGCCTGCTGCAGTGCCAGGGAGGTCAATGTTGGTACTAGGAGCCCTGGGTGGATGTTTGTCCTTCAGAGCTTGCGCCGTGCTAACGTCCTTGGGAGTAATGGTATCCTCACTGGTTATAAGCCTCAGAGCTCCAGTAGTATTACCCTCTTCTATTTTTTTTTTTTTTTTTTTTGCTAATTTGGGCTCTGATTTTTGAGGCGTTGGGTGTCCTGTTGTTGACATTTGCCCGGCGGGTATTAGACGCCCTAGGAGGGAGACAGACGAAGTTGTCATCCCTTGGGAATGCATTTATTGCCCTAATAACATGTGTTGCTAGTGACTTGTCCCTCCTTGGTGGGACAGCCAAACAGGCATTGCCAAAAAGCAGCAA
The DNA here is from genome assembly GCF_026875155.1 of Cherax quadricarinatus. Classification (NCBI taxonomy): domain Eukaryota; kingdom Metazoa; phylum Arthropoda; class Malacostraca; order Decapoda; family Parastacidae; genus Cherax; species Cherax quadricarinatus. The sequence goes on along the minus strand of NC_069418.1, from coordinate 59,874,938 downwards.
GTTCTGCCAGGATCTGTTGTTTGAAGGAGCATCGTTGACTGTCTTCAGAAGGTCAGTGAATTTCCTAGCAGCTTGAGGGTGAGCTGCTTTGAGGATGTGTGTCAGAGTCCTGGTGGATGTTAATTTGATTGCAGATTTGAGGTCCTCTGTAGAGGTAAAGTCACGGTAGTTGTCAGCGCTGTCTGCTGGGAGGGGCTGTTGGTTGTTATCATTTGGAGCTCTCCTGAAGCCTAGACATCCATTGTGTGCAGGGATGTTGCCAGTTGAGGGACTGAGTGCACATTCCCTTTAGAACACCCGGCAAATGCCTCGTGAACGACGGCTTTGGCTCTGTCGTGAAGATTCTTGTGAACCCACTACTACTTGTGACATATATTATATATATATATATATATATATATTATATATATATAATAAAATATATATATATATATATATATATATACAAGGAATTCGCAAGGGCAGGCGAAATATACACAAACACTGATCTCTGGCCTAAGGAGACTCGAACCTACGAACCTTGGAACAAGGTACGCAGTGCCTTACCGTTCTCACCACACTGGACCATACTTCAGATAATTATGGGTCCAGTGTGGTAAGAATGGTAAGGCACTGTGTGACGAATGGTTTTGAAAACCGACAAGTTGAAGAATTGAGACACTTATACAAAGACTTCAACGCTTGCTCAACCTTTGGACGACGACCTACTTACACTAGTGGCAGGTCCCACTGTGATCCCGCCTCCTCCTGCTTCAACTCATCTCACCGCAGTATATAAGCCACCTCTCTGGCCCTATGCTGCACTTCCTACAAGAGTGATGGACTGAACACATCGATTCCAGGTTGAGAGACTGATTACCTCAAACTTCTACTCTCCTTACCCATTTCTACTTTGTATTGGACTGATGAAGCCACTGTGTGGCGAAACGTTTCTTCAATAAAGATTCCCATGTGTTGCATAAGTGTCTCAATTCTTCAAGGCACTGTGTACCTTGTTCCAAGGTTCGTAGGTTCGAGTCTCCTTCGGCAGAGATCAGTGTGTATATATATATATATTATATATATATATATATATATATATAATATATAATATATATATATAATATATATATATATATATATATATATTTATTATATAGATATTTATAATATAATAATATATATATATATAATATAAATTAACATTATATATATATAATATATATATGATTATATATTATATATATATTATATATATATATATATATATATATATTATATGGAGAACAACCCATGTGAAAGAATAATGAAATTCCAAGCACTTTCGTGACTAAGAGGTTACCTGATTTTTCTTTATTCTTCCTCTAATATTTCTTCTCGCATCAGTCGAGACGCCTCATCCTATCGGTTTTAAAGTTTCATGCTTGTGTACGGTAACGAGGACCGTATTTGTGCACAATTAGTATCCGCAGATGCTCTATTACCAAGCTGTTGAAACCCATTCCATCATACGAATGGCTTCCTAATTACTTCCAAAACCTTCAGGGGGAGCGAGTTAATTTCGAACAGAACGTTCTAATTTGACGAAGGCGGGGAGTTAATTTAAGTATTTAGTGCAAGTTGACTCAGTATGTGCAAAAGTGAGAAATATTCTCGTTTAATAACGTTAAATACATTTCAACTTACCTTTTATGAATGGCTTCAATATTTAATGGCTGATGCATCTTACTGCCAGGAAAGAGGCTATTAAGTTGTTTGTGTGTGAGCAAATTCGTCATATAGCAAAGTAGTTAAAAAAATCTTGTAATCGTTGGAATCACTCATATAACTGAAGAATGACTCTAATGAGCGTCTTCAAATTTCCACCCAGTTTTGATGAGGACAACATAAATGAAATGTTAATCAGAATAGAAGTAATAATAATAAGAGTAATATTATTAATTTATCTTCAGTAACTAAAGAAAACTTCTTTTGACCGACTTCAAAATACTGTTTTTTGATGCATTCTTAGATTGAGATACCGGAATGTTAAAAAAAAAAAATACTTTGGATAGTTTGAATCAGGTCAATTACAGTAGAATGGCTTTTCTGATCTGCTTTGGTGGAATTTATTAAAACAAATCGTGGCTCTCGCCTTCAGCTGTGTAAATTTCAATTCGTAAATTCTATTAAATAAAGTGTTTCCCTTGTATAAACTATGAGAAATCCTCGGTTCATCTACTAAGATCCTCTTAAGGGAATTACTGGTCACTGTAGAGACTGGACTAATTCCAAAGAATTTCTTCCTTGTAATTTTGTTGCCCAACAAAGTAGTGTTTAATCTTCAAATATTGAACCTTGATGAACAACGCATTTATAATTTGAGTCCCTGTACCATGAACTTGATAATTTAAAAGGTCAAAATACAATTCAGGTACTAAGTATAACAATACCAGCAACTTGTGGAATAAAGACACATATACAACATTTAGAACTTTATTAGAGGTTTTGCCCAATGGAGGAGTTTTATCAATCAATCCAGTGATTGAAACCCCACAGCGGAAGAAACGTCTCATAATAAATGTCCTTAACGTTACATGTGTGTGTCTTTATTCCAGAGTTCAAAATATAGTTCCAAATTTCAAGGGCGAAAATATTTTTCAAAAAAATAGAAATTGTGTTTATTATTGCATTAACTTGTCTTATGAATTTAAACTAAGGAACTCGTCGAATGGAATCTTCTACCTTAAATGTTTAACAACAAAGTTACTGGCCAACTCTTACCTATCTACTACCTGATATATGTAGTTTATACCTCTATTGCGTATTGACCTACAGTGTATTGACTAACATGATCCAGTAGACGTGCTACGGTATACCTATATGCCTATGTTCTCACGATTAACTCACACTTGGGAGATCTACCCCAAATTATAAAAACCCTATGAAACATACTTTTCTTGATATAATATATATATTATTATATATTATATATATATATATATATATATATATATATATATATATATATATATATGCAATAAGATCACTGTAAACAGGTTATTTCAGAATATGCAAAACAACCACTCTGAAAGAATAGAGAAATTCCAAACGCTTTCGTGACTACTCACATTATCAAGGAACTATGAAAGTGAAGCATCCAAGGAAGCTATATAAGGGGTCTGGCCAACACCTCACTATCAGATCCCACAACAGTTAAACACCTGACGCGCGCCGACCCAACTTGGATAGGTCCTTTGCACAACTCACCCACAAACTATTCTACCCAAGAAAATTTAAAAATTATTATTTGTCCAGTGTATTATTAAATTCTTCCCAAATTCTATTAATTATAAATGGATCAAATTTTATATAAACCAAAGGAAATATTCATATTATTGTCAAAACTGCTTTTTATGAAACAAGATTCAATTATATTCCTGTCGACCATGGACTTGCTTGATACTACTTTCTCAACTTTTTGAAAATCTATTGGATGGTTAAAAAACTCTTACATGAATAAATAGAGCATTGGAATCTTGTCCAGTTCTAATGCTATATTTATGTTGTTTTAATCTTAGTTCGAGATTTTTACCAGTTTGACCGTAATAAACTTTATCGCAAATTTTACAAGGAATCTTATAGACACGTCCATCAGCATTTTGGGGGGAATTCTTTATCAAAAGTTTTTTTACTGTATCAAGATTTTTGAATACAACTTTAATATTAAAAGTCTTAAGAAGAGAAGGCATATCAACCAAGTTATCATGGTAAGGGAGAATCAACATATTTTTAGTTGAATAAGGCACGTTGTCCCTTTTTGGATTGTTTTTTTTAGTTTAATATGTTTATTATGCACCCCATACCCATCCAGTGGGCGGTAGTCAAAAGATTACAGAGGTACATAATGGGTCCAGGGACTGGGCCTCAAAGTTTTGATAGCTGAGCAAGTTACAGAGGGCAATGAATTCACAATTTACAAGGTAATTAATGAACTCACAATTTACTAAAGGTAATGAATCCAGGTAGGTCTAGCTCACAATCTTGGACAAGGTTCTAGGAATTTACAGTTACAGAGGTACACAATGGGTCCAGGGACCGGGCTCAAAGTTTTGATGTCTGAACTAGGTAAAGGTAATAACTCACAAGTATTTACTAAAGGTTAATGCAACTCACAAGTTACAAAGGTAATGAATACTTAAGAATGGTTACTTACGTGTATAACATGGCAGCAATCATGAACAAATTTTAAGTAATGAGCCAATTCACACTTCACACACAGGTCACAAACTGTAAAGTCCGAGTATTGGTGCTCAACTGTTGATTGCTGGAGTCTCTCTCTACTAACACACCACACACACACACACATCTCCACACACACATACAAATTGTATGGATTGTTGGATTGAAAAAGTTTTATAGCTACTTTAAAAGATTTATCAAATTACATTTCTTTGGTATTTTTAATCATTACCTAATTTCATAAATTTTGATATTATTTCCTCATCTATTGAACTCAGGACTACAAATTCGTTTATAAGCTCTCAAAAAACATTGATGAGAAAACAGACAGTTTGACTCTATCTTGATGCGAGGAATTATAGTTGGACATAGGAACAGTTATTTGTAGGTTTTCTGTAAATTTTAAAATTTGAATTCATTATTTCCCTTATAATTAAAACTCTAGAAAAGGCAATGAGTTTTTTCTTCAAACATCAAACAGTAAAGTTTATAGATGGCTAAGCTATTTATATTTCCAAGGGGAAATGTGTATATCTACATTTTTGGGCATATAAAGACACAAATGATCATCAACATTTCTGTGTTGGAATTCCTCTATTCTTTCAGAGAGTGGTTGTTTTGCCACAAACACACACCACTCACATATATATATATTTATATATATATATCTATATATATATATATATATATATACTATATATATAATATATATTATATATATATAGTATATATTATATTGTCCCACTGGGACAAACGATCATGGAAACAATCGCCAACACATGCTCTCCAACGCCTCTGGAAAGAGACAAAACTCGTCTCCTGGACAGTGATGGCCATCCACAATAAGGAGATTTCCTGTTAGCTGTTTACCAATTACTTCCTGGGCACCTGTCTCGACCCACAGGGCCATTCGGATTGGTGTTGCTCTTCGCCTAGCCGCCCCATCCTCTATCGAACATAGGTGTATGTTGCGGCAGGGCGACAGCTGATCAATTCGGACTTCATGGTCTGTGTGTCACACAGACAGAAGGGATGTATGCCAGGCCATGAGGAGGTCAATGGAAATCATAAAGAGGGAAATAATGGTATTAAATTCACCGACAAGTGGAAATATAAACCCCACATATGCAGTATATGTGAGTATTGGACTAACGTTTCACCCATACAGTGGGCTTTTTCAAGTCAAACACTAAGATCTACCTGGGGTGGGAAGGTAATGGAGTATTTATAGTCATGTTCAGAATGTTGAGGTCAGGTTGGAGAGAATGCTGCATCTATGATCTACGGGTGGAGTTATAGAGTCTTGGTTAGATTGGAGGGGGTATTGGACAAGTTGTGAGTAGGACCCCTTCTGCTGTGTTCTATGTTCTTATGTGGGATAGGATGAAGAAGTTTCTTGGCGAGTGGTTCAGCTATGTCTATAGAATCCGTTGTTCTGGTTGGAAACGTTGTGTTATAGAGATAGCGATGATTCCAGGTATTCTTCGGTATTGAGTGTTCGTCTTCTGTGGCGATAAGTCTTGAGTTTCTGTGTAATTAAATGGTTGTGTGAATTGCGATGCTGTACTCAGCATTCTTGTATCGTCGTCTGCTTGCATATTGGTGTTCTGAAATACGTGTTTGAGGTCCTCTTGATGATTTCGCCCCACATATAATTTTGTTGCAGTCATTACCAAAGGGATTATGTATACCCTGCAGAGGATGGGGATTGCTCCTGTCTACTACTGGTGATGTCCCTTGATGGCTCGTAGTTGTGGTGGTAGATACTTAAGGAATGTTTGTATTGGAAAAGATGTTGGAAAACATGTTTGGCAATGGAGTTCGTGGGGAGGATATGTATCTACTTCTCGGCAGTGTCTTCTCTGGGTGTGTTGAAGATGTTTAATGCCCGCCGTCTGACGTCTGATGAAGTGACGAGGATAGTGGGAGTTTTGAAAATATTTGTTCAGAATTACAGCTGCCATTCATCCTTCAAGGAACTCATTGCTGCAGATTCTGAGTTTGCACGCAGGGAAGAAGCTATAATTACACCACGTTTGGTTTTGGTGTCGTGGTGGTGAGAGTAATGTGGAGAAGATGTTTTGGTTGGTGGGTTTTCGATTAGACTTTGAAAACGTAGTTGTGGTCAGCTTTGTTGAGCAGAACATCAAGGAAAGAAGAGTGTTGTCGACTTCTTCAAAGTGTGATGGATTGAAGGCCTCTCGACACTGGTTGAGTTGTCCCTTGGAGAGCGTGAACGTTGAAGCGTTTAGAGTTATGAGGAGATGTCGTCAACATAATGGAGCGAGGTGACAGACGAAGGAAATAATGGTGGAGAAACGTTCGGCTTCTAGATGTTCCATGTATAGGTTTCGCCAGGACCGCACTGAGTGGCGAAACCCATGGGTAGTCCAAAAGTCTGCTGAAAGAGGTTATTTTCGAAAGAGAAACACGTTAAAGCCAACACATAGTTCAACAGGTCGATGAAATCGCTGGCTGGAATGGGAAGATCAAGTGAATCGTTCAATTTTCCTGCGCAAGAGATCGATGGACATTGTGTAGTAGGTACTTTGGTGAATAGGGTAGTCACGTCAAGGCTGGAAAGTTTCTTGTTCCTGATGTTGATGTTGCGAATGCGGATTGAGAAGATCACCGAGGTGTTGAGAGTGCTGGACTGATTAGTGCCCAAAGGAGTTTAGAGAGGTGTTTTGCGAGAATTCCTGAGACGGCTGGTGAGGAACACAGCCTATATGTGGGCCGAACCATCAAGAGGACCCTCCAAACACGTATTTCAGAACAACCAATATGCAAGCAGGGACTGACGATACAAGGAATGCCTGTGTACAAACATCGCCAATTCACACAACCATTTAATTAACTTCAGAAACTCAAGACTTTTCGCCACTGAAGAACATCAACTCAATACCGAAGAATCATGGAATCATCGCTTATCTCTATAACCAACAATTTCAACCAGAACAAAAGCTTCTATAACATAGCTGAACATCGCCAAGAAACTTCTTCAGCGTTATCCCACATAAGAAAATAGAACACTGCAGAGGTCTACTCCACAACTTCGTCCAGTACCCCTGCCCAAGCTACCCAAGACTCTATAACTCCACCCGGTAGATCATCAGATGCAGCTATTCTCACCTGACCTCAACATCTGAACATGACAATAAATTCTCCGTACTTCCACCCCAGGCTAGGGATCTGTGTATGACTTGAAAAAGCCCACTGTGTGGGTGAAACGTTGTCAATAAAGGATCACATTATACTGCACATGTGGTTATATATCCAATCATAAAGAGAAGTCCTCGGGCACCAGCCCGTTGCCCAGCTCAACGGGTAACCCCAAGTGCAGAGGTCTGACGGAAGTCAAAGTGTCCTGAATGGAGCCACTATGCTACCTTGGAAGGATGGAAAGCAGATATGCTGGGACTCACACATGTGCCGCCACATTGGCAGACACCTACTTAGCCATACGCCATAGTGGAAGGTGGTGGAGCTGCCAGCCACAGGGAGACCAGAAGATCCGCAAATATGAAGACCTTCCCCCTTGTATAACTTCGTCCCAATAGGGTCGGAGACCCTAATGGAGCATGGGGCAAACCCTCAGTGTGCTCTAAAGTGCCTAAAGAGCTGGGTGAAAAGCTCATCATTAGAATACCATGGACCACAGGGCGACCAGCTTCTCTTTCATAGACTCAGTGTTGCAAATCCAGAGAGGATAATGCCTGAGCATTCTGGGCACGCGGCACACCACCGGGGAGCTGGACGAAGTATGCGAGATGTAGCTCTGAGTTACCTTTGTTGTTTTACTTTCTATCGTATTTTTGTGAATGTTTTGTCAATTATACTCAATATATATATATATATATATATATATAATATTTATATATATATATATATATATATATATATATATTTATATATATATACTACATATATATAATTTATAATATATATTTATTTATATATATATATATATATATATATATATATATATAGATAATATATATATTATTATATATATATGCGCCATAAGATCACAGTAAACAGGTGATTTTAAATATATGCAAAACACATCACTGTGAAAGAGTAGTGAAATTCCAAGCGCTTCGTGACTACTCACATTGTCACGGACACTATTGGCGCTTCCTTGACAATGTGAGTAGTCACAAAGCGCTTGGAATTTTAACTTACATCTTTACAGTGGTTTTTTTGCATATTTATATATATATATACTTATATATATATTATTTTATATATATATTTATATATATACTATATATATATATATATAATATATTACTATATTTATTATATATATATATTATAATACATGTTTATATATATGTATATGTAATTTTAATTTATTTTATGAGTGTGTGTGTTGGCGCAAATGTTGTGAATAGATACTCTGGCACCCATTTCATAAAATCTGAACTGTATGTTCAGTGTTAGACCAACATAACATAAGGAACCAGTCTCTTCATTGTCATCAAAATAGATGTGAAATTGTTGTATTGCCTCCAATATCGGTATGCAAGAAGCTTTTGCGTCAGTGAGACGCACTATTGAAAGAACGATAATTGAAGTCAGTATAAACATGTTGATCTTCATATTTCGTGACCAAGAGACCCTGACGAACACTTAGGCGGCGACGCAGAAGTGGGAACGAGGGCCACCAGCGTAGATCCTTCTCCTGAAGGCAGCCAACTCGGGACCAAGCCAGAGAGAAAATGGCCTCCTTACCTTACGCTTTATCTCACATTCTGCCCCCCCCCCTCCCTACCCAAGCCATCGCCTCCTCGGGACCAGTTTTACGTGACGGATCTCTCTGTATTTCGAGGTTTCCCAGAAAGCTCTCGGTGCTCATGTGGCAAGTGGATTTTCTACTTACATTTGAGATGGTAAAAGTGAATGTGTGTATGCTTGTTTGTTTGTTTGTTTGTTTGTGTGTGTGTTGTGTGTGTTGTGCGTGTTGTGTGTGGTGTGTGTGTTGTGTGTGTGTGTGTGTGTCGTGTGTTGTGTGTGTAGTGTGTGTGTGTGTGTGTGTGTGTGTGTACTCACCTATTTGTCCTCAACCTCTATTTTGGTTGCGGGGGTTCCGAGTCATAACTCTGGCCCCGCCTCTTCGCTGATTGCTACTAGGTCCTCTCTCTCCCTGCCCCATAGAGTTTATCATACCTCGCCTTAAAAATAGTTTATGGTTACCGCCTCAACTAAGTCACTTTCTAGGCTATTCCACGGCCTGCAACTCTATGAACTGAAGAATTACTTCCTAAAAATCCATTTGATTCATCTGAGTCTTCACTTCAAATGTGACCCCTGTTTACTGTGTCCTTCTCTTATGGAAATCCCGTTTTGTCACCGTGTCTATTCCGCGCAGTATTTTATATGTCGTTATCATGTCTCCCCTGACCCTCCTGTCCTCCAGTGCGTCAGGCGATTTCCCTCAACACTTTTCTTCGTAGGACAATCCCGTAGCTCTGGGACATAGTCTTGTTTGCAAACCTTTGCATTTCTCTCATTTCTTGACCGTGCTGAATAGGGTGTGGATTCCAAACTGGTGCTGCCATAATCCGGTATGGGCCTGACCTGACGTAAATGGTTATACAGGTCTTGAACGGATCTCTTATATGAGGTATCGGAACGCTATCCGTAGGTTTGCAAGGCGCCCGGTACCGTATGCTGGCAGAAGTTATCTGAATGATGTGCGCCTCAGGAGATTATGCTCGGTGTTACACTCACTCCCAGATCTTTTTCCCTTGAGTGAGGTTTGCAGTCCTTTGGCAATCTAAACTATATTGTGCTGCGGTCCTCGTTGCCCTCCCCAATTTCATGACTTTGCATTTTTGGCATGGGTTAAACTCAAGAGCCTGTTGTGGACAGGCTTGTAGTCTGTCCAGGTCTCTTTGTCGTCCTGCATGATCTCATCCGATTTGATTCTTCTCATTAAACTTCATATCATCTGCCAACAAGGACAATTCTGTGTCTATCCCTTCCTTATGTCTTTCACATATACCAAGAACAGCACACGGTCCTAGGACTGACCCCTGTGGAACACCGCTTGCACAGGCCCCTCACTCTGACACATCGTCACGTACCAATGATCGTTGTTGCCTCCCTGTCTGGTATTCTCCTGATCCCATTGCAGTGCCTTTCCTGTTTTGTGTGCCTGATCCTCTAGCTTTTCAGTAACCTCTTGTGAGGAACTGTTGTCGAAGGCCTTCTTGCGTCCAAAAAAAAATTGCAGTCGATCCACCCTCTTCTCTTGTACCTTACTTCTTCACCTTGTCATTAAAACTCTAGTAGGTTTGTGACAAGGTATTTTTCCCTTTCCATGAAACCGTGATGGTGTAAATACACTTGTTTCTTCTGGTGCGCTACACCCACTCTCCTCTGATTGATCTTCTCCATGACCTTGCATACTATACACGTTAGTGATACTGGTCTGAAGTTTAGTGCCTCATGTCCTGTCTCCCTTTCTAAAAATTGGGCACACTACATTTGCAATCTCCATACCTCAGGGAAAGTTGCCCTGTTTCAAATGATGTGTTGAGATTTTTATTAATGGCACACAGTATCACTGCGCCCTCTTTAAGGAAACCCACGGGAGATGTTGTGTCGGTTCCACCGCCTTGAGGTGTCTAACGTTTCGCATAGCAGCTTCTCACCGCCTCCTTGGTTATATGTACCCCACCACACTTGCTGGTGTACCCCCTGTTCTGATTTCTGGAGTCCTACTGGTTTCCGCTGCTAAATACTTCTTTAATCTCGTGTTGAGCTCCTGACATGCTCTCGGTCGTTTACTTGAGAACTCCCATCACCCTTCCTCAGGTATGATTACATGGTCCTTGACTTGTTTTCCTCCTGATTGGCTGTACAACAGTTCGGTGTCAGTCTTGCTTTCGATGTTATGTCATTTTTACACAAATAACCCGCACATGAAAGAGAGAAGCTTACGTCGACGTTTCGGTCCGACTTGGACCATGACAAAGTCACACAACAGAGGTGGAGCAGGACGGCTTTGTCTTCGGTCAATGGTCCAAGTCGGACCGAAACGTCGTTCGTAAGCGTTCTCCTTTTCATGTGCGGGTTATTTGTGTAATCGTTCAGTCTCGGTATTGTTGCCTTTTGTTATTGATGTACATTTCACTTGTCGCTGAAGGCCTCCCTTCTTATCTGTGACATATTCGTTACCTGGCTCGTCGGCTAATCTCTTTATTTTCCTGAGTTCTCTGTCTTCTGTACCTGGTCCATACTCTAGCACACCTAGTTTTTGCCTCCCTACACCTTTGGGTGAACCAAGGACTGCGTGCTGTTATTTACCATTATTTCTGTTTCCCTTGGGAACAAACCTCTCCTTCTGCATCCTTGCATTTTGTTGCTACATAGTCCATCATTTCTTGTACTGGTTTTTCCTGTCAAGCTCCCTCTCCCACTGAATGTCTTGAAGGAAGTTCCTCATGCCTGGAGTGTTCCCCCTTTGTAGTTTTGGTTTTTCCCAACCCTATTCATTGCTATTCTCTCCAACTTGGAGCTAAAACTATATAGTTTCCGAAGCACAGAACCACATGATCACATTACTCCCAGGGGCACTTTCACAATACATGATATCCTCGATGTCCGAAACTACTCAAGGTGTGATAACAAGGTCCAGTCTTGCTGAGGTTCATCCTCTCCTCTCTCTATCGGTAGTGTCTCTAAATGTTGATGAATGTGGTTTTCCAGTACTACATTCATCATCTCTGCTCTCACATGTTTCGGGAACCCCATAGGGCTCCAGTTTTCCCAGTCAATCTCCTTGTGTTTGAAATCACCCATAACTAGTAACTTGCCTCCCCCCCATGTTGTGCTCTCCTGGCCGCCTCGGCTGTGTATCGACCATTGCTCTGTTGATCTCATCGTATTCTTCTCTTTGCCTCTGCATGTTCTGTGGTGGGTTTTACATTACTGCAATTATCACCTTATGTCCCTCAGACTGGTTGTTCCTACTAAGTAGGCCCTTTCGTCCGTGTGTGTGTGTGTGAGTGTATGTGTGTGTGTGTGTGTGTGAATGTGTGTGTGTGTGGTCTGTGTGTGTGTGTGTGTGTGTGCTGTGTCGTGTGTGTGCGCTAGTGTGTGTGCATGTGTGTGTGTGTCGTGTGTGTAGTGCGTGGTGTGTGTGTGGGTGTATGTGTGTGTGTGTGTGTGTGCACTCACCATTTGTAGTTGAAGAGGGTCGACTCATAGCGCCTGGCCCTGCACTCTGCTGATCGCTACTAGGTCTTCTCTCTCCTAACAACTCTACTAACTAAAGAAATACATTCTAACATCATGTGACTGTTCTAAGTTTTCAACTTCACAGGTTTTTTGTGGTCTTCTTGTTGTGTGTGTCTTTGTTAGTTACATTTTGTCCTTGGCACATGTCGATTAGTCACTTAGGCCTGTTGTAGGTGTGTGTGTCGTGTGTGTGTGTGTGTGTGTGTTGTGTGTGTGTGTGGTGTGTGTGTGTGTGTGGTGTGTGTGTGTGTGTTGTGTGGTGTGTGTGTGGTTAGTGTGTGTGTGTTGTGGTGTGGTGTGTGTGTGGTGTGTGTGTGTGGATATCATGTGTCGTGGTGTGTGTGGTGTGTGTGTGTGTAGCTGTGTGTGTTTGGTGTGTGGGGTGTGTGGCTTTGTGTGTGTTGTGTGTGTGTGTGTGATGTGTGTGTGTGTGTGTGTGTGTGTGTGTGTGTCTGTGTGCGTGTGTCTGTGTGTGTCTGTATGTGTGTGTGTGGGTGTGTGTGTGGTGTGTTGTGTGTGTGTAAGCAGTAATGATGATGTGAGAATCGCAGAAACTTTCAGGCTACCTGTGTGTGTGTGCTGTGTGTGTGTGTGTACTCACCTAGTTGAGATGCAGAGGTATGTGTTGTGTGCCATGTGTGTGTCGTGTGTGTGTGTGTGTGTGTGTGTGTGTGTGTGATGTGTGTGTGTGTGCTGTGTAGGTGGTGTGTGTGTGTGTGTGTGTGTGTGTGTGTGTGTGTGTATGTGTGTGGGTAATGTGTGGTGTGTGGGGGTGTGTGTGTGTGGAGGTGTGTGGGTCACTGGTTGTGGTTGTGCTGTGTGTGTGGTGATGAGTGTTTGGTCGTGTGTGTGGTGTGTGGGGTGTGTGTGGTGGGTGTGTGTGTGTGTGTGTATGTGTGTTGTCTGTGATGTGAGTGTGTCTGTGTGTGTGTGTTCTGTGTGTGTGTGTGTTGTGTGTTGTGTGTGTGTAAGCAGTATGATGATCGTGAGGAATGCAGAAATTTCAGGATATCCTGTGTGTGTGTGTGTGTGTGGTGTGTGTGTGTGTGTACTCACCTAGTTGAGGATTGCAGAGGTATGTGTGTGTTGTGTGTGTGATCGTGTGTGCTGTGTTGTGGTTGTGATGTGTGTGAGTGTGTCGTGTGTGTGTGTTTGTGTACGTATTAATTCTAGTTGTGTAGTGAACTTGCCTCTGGCCCCAGTTTCTAATTTGAATTATAATTGGATTCACTTGTTTCTTGTTTCAATGCCCCTGTCGTCTCTCATAATAAAAAACTTAATGCATGTTTTTGCCTCCACTACCTTTTCGTGATCACTTTGAGTCTATTGGACCAGTTCTTTACATCCCCATAGCTCCTGTTATTGATCTTTAATGTCCATTCATTCTTTACTTTGATCCTCGCCTTTAAGACTTCTTTTCCTATCAAGTCTTTGAGTACCCTCTTTCATTAGGTGCTACGTTTTTTGTTCCTTTCAATAAGGTCGTAAAGCTTAATTCATATTCTTTTGGGTTGGAACCCTGGCTCTAAGCAGCCTCATCCCTCATTTTTTCCAATAAATTAATAAGTTTGACGGATTTGTGGTTCCCTCGTCATTTCTACTTATGCACTAAAGTGTCGAAGTAAAACAACTTTCTACTCAATGCACCTTTTTTTACACTGTAAAAGGTATTTTCTTCTAATGATATCTTAGCTCGTCGGAGCGTTGGCTGTTGATGCCATCGTTCCTGATGTAATCGCTGCTTATGCCATCAGCGTTGATTTCATTGCTGTTGATATCACTGCTATTGCCACTGATGCTCCTACAATTGCTACCAATGGCTCTGACATACTATTATTGCCTACTCAACTCCTCTTCCACTGGTTACCCTACCGTAATCGCCAATGAGGTTGCCAAAGCTGCCGCTAAAGTTTACGTCTCTTGAATCTTCTACTGGAGGGTGTTCGGGGGTCAACGACCCCCGCTGCTCTAGTCCTTGAACAGGCCTTCTGTTGGATCAGAGCTTGATCAAACCAGACAGCCCCACTGATCGAGTTACTGACTGTAAGTATCTGTCTAACTCCCCATTGAAGGCAGCCAGGGGGGGGATCTTCTATTGGTTAATTCCCTCATGCCTGATGGAGCGGTGAATAGTCCTGGGTCCCGGACGCTTATTGTGTTTTCTCTTAGTGTGACTAATCGCGCCGCTACTTTCCACTGGGGGATATATTGCAAACGTCTACCTAGTATTTTGAATTCTCGTACGGGAGTGATTCTATATATGCAGATTTGGGACAGTTTCTCTAGGATTTTCCGGGTATAGATTGTGGCGTAACCTCTTCGCCCTGCACTCCAGTGGGTACACGTCAAGTGACTTCAGCATTTCCAGTAATTAAGGTGTCGACGGAACTTACACTGTGAAGTAATGGTTCTCTGTAACATTCTCTAGAACTGCGGATTTCACATTGTGTGATCTGCAGCATTTTGGCAAAATCGGATACTGAATATGGTTTGACTGTAACTGTTTTATTCCTTTATTCTGACTGTTCTCCTATAACTCGCAGGCATCTAGGTTTGGTATCAATATTTGACAGTGATATAGCAAGTGGTCTGTACGCTACACCTTCGATGGCACCTTTTTCAGTGCTAAAGTGTGAACACGCATACAGTTTTGGGTGGTAGAGGAGGTTGTGATAAAAGGTGGTGGTGGTAGTGGAGATTGTGGTGAAGGTGGTGGTGGTGGTGGTGGTGGCTTGGTGGTGTGGGTGGTGGTGGTTTGGTGGTGGTGGTGGTGGTGGTGGTGGGATGTGGTGGTGGTGGGTGGTGGTGGTGATGGTGGTGGTGGTGGTGGTGGTGGTGGTCGGTGGTGATGGTGTGGTGGTGGTGGTGGTGGTGGTGGTGGTGGTGGTGGTGGTGATGGTGGTGGTGAGTGGTGGGTGTGGTGATGGTGGTTAGGTGGTGTGGTGGTGTGGTGGTGGTGGTGGTGGAGAGGTGGTGGTGGTGGTGGTGGTGGTGGTGTGTGCGTGGTGGTAGATGGAGGATTGTGGTGAAGGTGGTGGTGGTCGGTGGTGAGTGGTGGTCCTGGGTAGGTTCGTGGTGGTGTAGTGGAGATGTTGGAGTGAACGGTGGTGGGTGGTGGTGGTGGTAGAGTGGTGGTGGTGGTTGGTGGTGGTGGTGGTGGATGGTTGGTGGTGGTGGTGCGTGGGTGGTGGTGGTGGTGGTAGTGTTGGTGGTGGTGGTGGTGGTGGTGGTGGTGGTGTGGTGGTGGTGGTGGTGGTGGTGGTGGTGGTGCGTGGTGGTGGTGGTGGGTAGTGTTGGCTGGTGGTGGTGATGGTGGTGGTGGGTACCGTTGGTGGTGGTGGGTGGTGGTTGGTGGTGGTGGTGGTGGTGGTGGTGGTGGAGTTGGTAGTGCTTGGTGGTGGTTGATGGTGGTGGTGGTGGTGTCGGTGGTGGATGGTGGTGGTGGTGGTGGTGGTGGTGGTTGGTGGTGGTGGTGGTGGTGGTGTCAGTCATTCAGAGAACAAAAACTCTAGACACTGTTGTCCCCGGAAACACAGTAATTAAAGAAAGTTTCACAACAGTTTTTATGTTTTATTAAAAGTCATTCTAAAAATAACCTTTACTAAATTTATATTTTTACAAATGAATCAAATTGAAGTTCTGTAAACTTAACATTAATGCTGACTGCTGAATCTGAAACAATCAAATAAAATAACATAAAAATCTTTTGATGTAGCAAGCGTAAGTTATTCGAATAAACAAAGAAAAATTTATAAAGAAAATTCTGAACTGGCATGTGGCTAAAAAATACTTGGATACATAATTTATGAAAAGCAAGCAAGCGCGCGTACAAAAACCAAACTCGGCACAACCCCCCCCCAACCCGGCAACGGCACTTCACAGCATCAAAACAAGGAGGGCAAGGCCGGAGCTGAGTGATTGACTCTGCAACCACATATTAGTGAACACACACTTCACAACTCACACACTTAAAGGTTGGAAGATGCGTGTCTTCTACTGCTTAGTGAACGGACAAATTTCACCTTGCTTATGGTGATGGGAGGAAGTAAAGTAACATATTTGTTGGTCTCCGTAACATGTAATGAAAAAAGTTACTTTAAATGATTCTTAAATTTAGATTTTATGTGGGATTTTTAAAGGGGAAAATAGTAAAGCATAAGTAGAACTCTTGTTTACACTATACATGGGAGCACCAAACCAGATCGCTATGTATGCCTTCACCCAAGAACCACCACCATACAAAAATAACAATAACAGCCTAGGAAAATGGCAAAACTCATTGACAAAACTGGGAGAAAGGCAGATGAAGCAGGTATCATTGGGAAGGGCATCTATAAGAAAAGTAAGTGGTGAACGACGTTATGAAGAGTTTTCTCTCATCATGTTAAAGGTATCTGGATTTCACTAAAGTAAGAGTTCAGATGGACAAGGACATTGGCAAGTAATTCGGTTAATATAGAGGAGATATAAAAGACTTGGCAAGAGTTTTAAAACAAAATACTAAAAATACACACCTCTTACGGAAAACGAAGCCAAACGACCTCTTAGAAAACGAAGCCAAAAAGACTCTTAGAAAAACTGCAACAAAATCTTTGGGAGGAGGTTAAAGGAACCAAAGGAAAGATAAGTGTAAAGAGAGATAGCTATACAAAATAAGTAAATGAACAGAGAAGGAACAGAGACATAGGGTATTTAAGGGAGGGAAGGGAAATAAAAAAAAAAAAAAAACAACAAAAAATTCTAAGCTATTGAGGGGAAATTGGAAAACAGAACAATACTTGTTTTGTTGAAAAAATGTAAATATCAGAAAGAGAGGAGGAAAAGTACACTGAGGAAAACCGTTTAGAGAACTCAGTATCCAAATCTGTTTCTAGGGATGCAGGAAAAACTGAAAATATGAGAGCGATAAAAACCACAGAAAATCACGTTACGTAGGTAAAGTAATGGGAAGAAAGGCTAAGGTGAGCTAAAGAAAAAAGAATGACTATATAGGCCAGATAAGAACTTTCTAGACAGAAAAGGGTAAAAATTAAGTTAATTTATAAGCACTGATAAGATGTTTAAATGATAACAGAAGTGAGGAAAATGATATTTTTCCCTTTTCTAAGTAAAGGAGGCAATACCAATTGGTACGAAGTATTTCGCGGAAAACGATCACAGGATACTTGGGACGAGATTAAACGAAAATTGAAAATGAGGGACACAACGAGATAACCATATCTTGAGGTAAATTTTTTATACAGTAAAAAATACAGATAATTTTAGAATAACTAGATATCTGATTGGTCTATTGGAATCTAAACTAGAAAAAATTCTATTTTAAGATGCACAAAAAAGAGGTTTTGAGAAATACGAAGTGGGGTAAAAAAGGGTGGGAAATTAGAAATATTGGACAGGAAGTGGAACGATATGGACAGTGGAGTGATAGAGCAGAAACCATATTTTGCTTTAAGAAGGGTGTGCCAAAGCTTTCAAAAGCTGGCGGGTGTGAACCAGTCGGGGCCAACGAAGTGGCGAGGTCAGGAGTGAGACTCGACCCCTGCAACCAACATATAGACAACGGTGCACTTTCACACGCACGCACGCACACACACACAAACACACACGCACACACACACACACCACACACACATCCAACACACACCACACACATCACACAATAAAATATAAAACATATGAGTATGTTGTAAGGAGAGGTATGATAAAGCTCATGGTTGCAGGGAGAGTGACCCAGTAGCGGCCAGTGAAGAGGCGGAGCCAGGAGCTATGACTCGTACACTGCACCACCAACTAGGTGTAGTACACACATCACACACACACACACAAACTCACACACCACAAACACACAGCAGCACAGGAATGTTTTCCTCAATAAGGCAGGAGATGACCCTAAGTTAGGAGAGATCATTAACACTTGTAAGGGACTGGAAAGTTTGTGGGGGGTTGGAGCGGTTCGGGAAGGGGACTCGGGTAGATGAGACTGTTTTGGGGGAGCGAACACTCACAGTTTGTTGTTGGAGTAATAGGGTTTGTCCAAGGTACGATTTTGCGGGGAATTAAGGTTTGTGTTTTCGGGTGGGGGGGGGCTAGGTTGTAATAGTCGTAGTAGAGGGCGGAGTTAAGCGCTGGAGGAGATTTAGAGAGTTTGTTGTAGAAGCAGACGACATGGTGAGGTGGATAGTTAAGGGAGAAACCCGGGCAGGCAGGCGCGGGGGAGGGGAGAAGGTTAATTGTATGATTTGATGGTGCGGGGGTCCTGGCCAGAAGCAGCGGTTACGATGGGGGATCCGTGGGGCATGGGGTAGTTTGATAGGCAAAGGAGGGGGATGAAGTGTGTTGAGTTATGGGTGTATCGGGATAGAGTGAAAAATGTCGGCTGCCGGGACGTAGGACGTAGTGAGCCCCTCACCTCATACAACCCCCCCTGGGTCGGGCCCTTGGTGTATGGAGGTGGTACGGGAGCGACCGAGGTACCTGGTCGAGTGCGGACAGCAGTGTGTGGAAGCCGGTGGTGGGGCGTGGCTTGTAGGCAGCAAGGCGCGCCAGAGGTTTGGATATGGGCCAGCGTGGGGGGGCCGCTGGGGACTCCGGTGCGGGGATGTTGTTTGTGTAACTGTGGGGCAGACATACAGATCAAAGCAACACCCCCCGTCGTGCGAAGGCCATCATATTGGGGTTTGGCTGGGGATCTGTCTGTAATGCGATAGCACAGATGTTTGCTTGCTGGCCTGCAGTTATCTTGGGCCAGCGACCGGCTGTACCGGGCTGGCGGTCACTCATGCATCCCAGTAAGCTAAATGAGGGAGGGGATTGCCCACCTTTTGCAGTAAATGGCACACCTGCAAAGGGTCCGATGCAGTAAATGGGCCGAATTCCCGGGTGTGCTTCCTTGTATGTAACTGGGCGAGGCAGCAGCAGCATCAAGAACAAAGCAGCAGCAGCAGCACAAGAACAACAGCAGCAGCGCAGCCATCATGGAAGCAGCAGCAGCAGCAGCAGCAGCAACAAGAATGCACAGCAGCGCAGCAGCAACATAGAACAACAGCAGCCAGCAGCAGCAGCAACAAGAACAACATGCGCTGCAGCAGCATGCGAACAAGAACAACAGCAAGCCAAGCAGCTCAGCAACAAGAAACAACAGCGAGCTAAGCATGCAGCCAGCAGAACAAAGAACAACAGCAGCAGCGCAGCAACACAAGAACAACAGCAGCAGCAGCAGCAACAAGAACAACTCGAGCAGCAGCAGCGCAACAGAACAACGGAAATATTCATATTATTGTCAAAATGCTTTTTATGATACAAGGATTCAATTATATTTCCTGTCGACATGGACTTGCTTGATACTTCTTTCTCAACTTTTTGAAAAATCTATTGGATGGTTAAAATCTCTTACATGATAAATAGAGCATTGGAATCTTGTCAGTTCCTAATGCTATATATTATGTTGTTTTAATCTTAGTTCGAGATTGTTACCTGTTTGACCAGTAATAATCTTTATCGCAAATTGAACAAGGAATCTTATAGACACGTCCATCAGCACTTTTGGGGGGGGAATTCTTTATCAAAGTTTTTTTACTGTATCAAGATTTTTGATGAATACAACTTTAATATTTTAAAAAGTCTTAAGAAGAGAAGGCATATCAACCAAGTTATCATGGTAAGGGATGTATCAACATATTTTTTGGTGAATAAGGCACGTTGTCCCTTGTTGGATTGTTTTTTTTAGATTATATATGATTTATTATGCACCCCAATACCCATCCAGTGGGGCGGTAGTCAAAAGATTACAGGAGGTACAAATGGGTACAGGGACTGGGCCTCAAAGTTTTGATAGCTGAGCAAGTTACAGAGGGCAATGAATTCACAATTTACAAGGTAATTAATGAACTCACAATTTACTAAAGGTAATGAATCCAGGTAGGTCTAGCTCACAATCTTGGACAAGGTTCTAGGAATTTACAGTTACAGAGGTACACAATGGGTCCAGGGACCGGGCTCAAAGTTTTGATGTCTGAACTAGGTAAAGGTAATAACTCACAAGTATTTACTAAAGGTTAATGCAACTCACAAGTTACAAAGGTAATGAATACTTAAGAATGGTTACTTACGTGTATAACATGGCAGCAATCATGAACAAATTTTAAGTAATGAGCCAATTCACACTTCACACACAGGTCACAAACTGTAAAGTCCGAGTATTGGTGCTCAACTGTTGATTGCTGGAGTCTCTCTCTACTAACACACCACACACACACACACATCTCCACACACACATACAAATTGTATGGATTGTTGGATTGAAAAAGTTTTATAGCTACTTTAAAAGATTTATCAAATTACATTTCTTTGGTATTTTTAATCATTACCTAATTTCATAAATTTTGATATTATTTCCTCATCTATTGAACTCAGGACTACAAATTCGTTTATAAGCTCTCAAAAAACATTGATGAGAAAACAGACAGTTTGACTCTATCTTGATGCGAGGAATTATAGTTGGACATAGGAACAGTTATTTGTAGGTTTTCTGTAAATTTTAAAATTTGAATTCATTATTTCCCTTATAATTAAAACTCTAGAAAAGGCAATGAGTTTTTTCTTCAAACATCAAACAGTAAAGTTTATAGATGGCTAAGCTATTTATATTTCCAAGGGGAAATGTGTATATCTACATTTTTGGGCATATAAAGACACAAATGATCATCAACATTTCTGTGTTGGAATTCCTCTATTCTTTCAGAGAGTGGTTGTTTTGCCACAAACACACACCACTCACATATATATATATTTATATATATATATCTATATATATATATATATATATATACTATATATATAATATATATTATATATATATAGTATATATTATATTGTCCCACTGGGACAAACGATCATGGAAACAATCGCCAACACATGCTCTCCAACGCCTCTGGAAAGAGACAAAACTCGTCTCCTGGACAGTGATGGCCATCCACAATAAGGAGATTTCCTGTTAGCTGTTTACCAATTACTTCCTGGGCACCTGTCTCGACCCACAGGGCCATTCGGATTGGTGTTGCTCTTCGCCTAGCCGCCCCATCCTCTATCGAACATAGGTGTATGTTGCGGCAGGGCGACAGCTGATCAATTCGGACTTCATGGTCTGTGTGTCACACAGACAGAAGGGATGTATGCCAGGCCATGAGGAGGTCAATGGAAATCATAAAGAGGGAAATAATGGTATTAAATTCACCGACAAGTGGAAATATAAACCCCACATATGCAGTATATGTGAGTATTGGACTAACGTTTCACCCATACAGTGGGCTTTTTCAAGTCAAACACTAAGATCTACCTGGGGTGGGAAGGTAATGGAGTATTTATAGTCATGTTCAGAATGTTGAGGTCAGGTTGGAGAGAATGCTGCATCTATGATCTACGGGTGGAGTTATAGAGTCTTGGTTAGATTGGAGGGGGTATTGGACAAGTTGTGAGTAGGACCCCTTCTGCTGTGTTCTATGTTCTTATGTGGGATAGGATGAAGAAGTTTCTTGGCGAGTGGTTCAGCTATGTCTATAGAATCCGTTGTTCTGGTTGGAAACGTTGTGTTATAGAGATAGCGATGATTCCAGGTATTCTTCGGTATTGAGTGTTCGTCTTCTGTGGCGATAAGTCTTGAGTTTCTGTGTAATTAAATGGTTGTGTGAATTGCGATGCTGTACTCAGCATTCTTGTATCGTCGTCTGCTTGCATATTGGTGTTCTGAAATACGTGTTTGAGGTCCTCTTGATGATTTCGCCCCACATATAATTTTGTTGCAGTCATTACCAAAGGGATTATGTATACCCTGCAGAGGATGGGGATTGCTCCTGTCTACTACTGGTGATGTCCCTTGATGGCTCGTAGTTGTGGTGGTAGATACTTAAGGAATGTTTGTATTGGAAAAGATGTTGGAAAACATGTTTGGCAATGGAGTTCGTGGGGAGGATATGTATCTACTTCTCGGCAGTGTCTTCTCTGGGTGTGTTGAAGATGTTTAATGCCCGCCGTCTGACGTCTGATGAAGTGACGAGGATAGTGGGAGTTTTGAAAATATTTGTTCAGAATTACAGCTGCCATTCATCCTTCAAGGAACTCATTGCTGCAGATTCTGAGTTTGCACGCAGGGAAGAAGCTATAATTACACCACGTTTGGTTTTGGTGTCGTGGTGGTGAGAGTAATGTGGAGAAGATGTTTTGGTTGGTGGGTTTTCGATTAGACTTTGAAAACGTAGTTGTGGTCAGCTTTGTTGAGCAGAACATCAAGGAAAGAAGAGTGTTGTCGACTTCTTCAAAGTGTGATGGATTGAAGGCCTCTCGACACTGGTTGAGTTGTCCCTTGGAGAGCGTGAACGTTGAAGCGTTTAGAGTTATGAGGAGATGTCGTCAACATAATGGAGCGAGGTGACAGACGAAGGAAATAATGGTGGAGAAACGTTCGGCTTCTAGATGTTCCATGTATAGGTTTCGCCAGGACCGCACTGAGTGGCGAAACCCATGGGTAGTCCAAAAGTCTGCTGAAAGAGGTTATTTTCGAAAGAGAAACACGTTAAAGCCAACACATAGTTCAACAGGTCGATGAAATCGCTGGCTGGAATGGGAAGATCAAGTGAATCGTTCAATTTTCCTGCGCAAGAGATCGATGGACATTGTGTAGTAGGTACTTTGGTGAATAGGGTAGTCACGTCAAGGCTGGAAAGTTTCTTGTTCCTGATGTTGATGTTGCGAATGCGGATTGAGAAGATCACCGAGGTGTTGAGAGTGCTGGACTGATTAGTGCCCAAAGGAGTTTAGAGAGGTGTTTTGCGAGAATTCCTGAGACGGCTGGTGAGGAACACAGCCTATATGTGGGCCGAACCATCAAGAGGACCCTCCAAACACGTATTTCAGAACAACCAATATGCAAGCAGGGACTGACGATACAAGGAATGCCTGTGTACAAACATCGCCAATTCACACAACCATTTAATTAACTTCAGAAACTCAAGACTTTTCGCCACTGAAGAACATCAACTCAATACCGAAGAATCATGGAATCATCGCTTATCTCTATAACCAACAATTTCAACCAGAACAAAAGCTTCTATAACATAGCTGAACATCGCCAAGAAACTTCTTCAGCGTTATCCCACATAAGAAAATAGAACACTGCAGAGGTCTACTCCACAACTTCGTCCAGTACCCCTGCCCAAGCTACCCAAGACTCTATAACTCCACCCGGTAGATCATCAGATGCAGCTATTCTCACCTGACCTCAACATCTGAACATGACAATAAATTCTCCGTACTTCCACCCCAGGCTAGGGATCTGTGTATGACTTGAAAAAGCCCACTGTGTGGGTGAAACGTTGTCAATAAAGGATCACATTATACTGCACATGTGGTTATATATCCAATCATAAAGAGAAGTCCTCGGGCACCAGCCCGTTGCCCAGCTCAACGGGTAACCCCAAGTGCAGAGGTCTGACGGAAGTCAAAGTGTCCTGAATGGAGCCACTATGCTACCTTGGAAGGATGGAAAGCAGATATGCTGGGACTCACACATGTGCCGCCACATTGGCAGACACCTACTTAGCCATACGCCATAGTGGAAGGTGGTGGAGCTGCCAGCCACAGGGAGACCAGAAGATCCGCAAATATGAAGACCTTCCCCCTTGTATAACTTCGTCCCAATAGGGTCGGAGACCCTAATGGAGCATGGGGCAAACCCTCAGTGTGCTCTAAAGTGCCTAAAGAGCTGGGTGAAAAGCTCATCATTAGAATACCATGGACCACAGGGCGACCAGCTTCTCTTTCATAGACTCAGTGTTGCAAATCCAGAGAGGATAATGCCTGAGCATTCTGGGCACGCGGCACACCACCGGGGAGCTGGACGAAGTATGCGAGATGTAGCTCTGAGTTACCTTTGTTGTTTTACTTTCTATCGTATTTTTGTGAATGTTTTGTCAATTATACTCAATATATATATATATATATATATATATAATATTTATATATATATATATATATATATATATATATATTTATATATATATACTACATATATATAATTTATAATATATATTTATTTATATATATATATATATATATATATATATATATATAGATAATATATATATTATTATATATATATGCGCCATAAGATCACAGTAAACAGGTGATTTTAAATATATGCAAAACACATCACTGTGAAAGAGTAGTGAAATTCCAAGCGCTTCGTGACTACTCACATTGTCACGGACACTATTGGCGCTTCCTTGACAATGTGAGTAGTCACAAAGCGCTTGGAATTTTAACTTACATCTTTACAGTGGTTTTTTTGCATATTTATATATATATATACTTATATATATATTATTTTATATATATATTTATATATATACTATATATATATATATATAATATATTACTATATTTATTATATATATATATTATAATACATGTTTATATATATGTATATGTAATTTTAATTTATTTTATGAGTGTGTGTGTTGGCGCAAATGTTGTGAATAGATACTCTGGCACCCATTTCATAAAATCTGAACTGTATGTTCAGTGTTAGACCAACATAACATAAGGAACCAGTCTCTTCATTGTCATCAAAATAGATGTGAAATTGTTGTATTGCCTCCAATATCGGTATGCAAGAAGCTTTTGCGTCAGTGAGACGCACTATTGAAAGAACGATAATTGAAGTCAGTATAAACATGTTGATCTTCATATTTCGTGACCAAGAGACCCTGACGAACACTTAGGCGGCGACGCAGAAGTGGGAACGAGGGCCACCAGCGTAGATCCTTCTCCTGAAGGCAGCCAACTCGGGACCAAGCCAGAGAGAAAATGGCCTCCTTACCTTACGCTTTATCTCACATTCTGCCCCCCCCCCTCCCTACCCAAGCCATCGCCTCCTCGGGACCAGTTTTACGTGACGGATCTCTCTGTATTTCGAGGTTTCCCAGAAAGCTCTCGGTGCTCATGTGGCAAGTGGATTTTCTACTTACATTTGAGATGGTAAAAGTGAATGTGTGTATGCTTGTTTGTTTGTTTGTTTGTTTGTGTGTGTGTTGTGTGTGTTGTGCGTGTTGTGTGTGGTGTGTGTGTTGTGTGTGTGTGTGTGTGTCGTGTGTTGTGTGTGTAGTGTGTGTGTGTGTGTGTGTGTGTGTGTACTCACCTATTTGTCCTCAACCTCTATTTTGGTTGCGGGGGTTCCGAGTCATAACTCTGGCCCCGCCTCTTCGCTGATTGCTACTAGGTCCTCTCTCTCCCTGCCCCATAGAGTTTATCATACCTCGCCTTAAAAATAGTTTATGGTTACCGCCTCAACTAAGTCACTTTCTAGGCTATTCCACGGCCTGCAACTCTATGAACTGAAGAATTACTTCCTAAAAATCCATTTGATTCATCTGAGTCTTCACTTCAAATGTGACCCCTGTTTACTGTGTCCTTCTCTTATGGAAATCCCGTTTTGTCACCGTGTCTATTCCGCGCAGTATTTTATATGTCGTTATCATGTCTCCCCTGACCCTCCTGTCCTCCAGTGCGTCAGGCGATTTCCCTCAACACTTTTCTTCGTAGGACAATCCCGTAGCTCTGGGACATAGTCTTGTTTGCAAACCTTTGCATTTCTCTCATTTCTTGACCGTGCTGAATAGGGTGTGGATTCCAAACTGGTGCTGCCATAATCCGGTATGGGCCTGACCTGACGTAAATGGTTATACAGGTCTTGAACGGATCTCTTATATGAGGTATCGGAACGCTATCCGTAGGTTTGCAAGGCGCCCGGTACCGTATGCTGGCAGAAGTTATCTGAATGATGTGCGCCTCAGGAGATTATGCTCGGTGTTACACTCACTCCCAGATCTTTTTCCCTTGAGTGAGGTTTGCAGTCCTTTGGCAATCTAAACTATATTGTGCTGCGGTCCTCGTTGCCCTCCCCAATTTCATGACTTTGCATTTTTGGCATGGGTTAAACTCAAGAGCCTGTTGTGGACAGGCTTGTAGTCTGTCCAGGTCTCTTTGTCGTCCTGCATGATCTCATCCGATTTGATTCTTCTCATTAAACTTCATATCATCTGCCAACAAGGACAATTCTGTGTCTATCCCTTCCTTATGTCTTTCACATATACCAAGAACAGCACACGGTCCTAGGACTGACCCCTGTGGAACACCGCTTGCACAGGCCCCTCACTCTGACACATCGTCACGTACCAATGATCGTTGTTGCCTCCCTGTCTGGTATTCTCCTGATCCCATTGCAGTGCCTTTCCTGTTTTGTGTGCCTGATCCTCTAGCTTTTCAGTAACCTCTTGTGAGGAACTGTTGTCGAAGGCCTTCTTGCGTCCAAAAAAAAATTGCAGTCGATCCACCCTCTTCTCTTGTACCTTACTTCTTCACCTTGTCATTAAAACTCTAGTAGGTTTGTGACAAGGTATTTTTCCCTTTCCATGAAACCGTGATGGTGTAAATACACTTGTTTCTTCTGGTGCGCTACACCCACTCTCCTCTGATTGATCTTCTCCATGACCTTGCATACTATACACGTTAGTGATACTGGTCTGAAGTTTAGTGCCTCATGTCCTGTCTCCCTTTCTAAAAATTGGGCACACTACATTTGCAATCTCCATACCTCAGGGAAAGTTGCCCTGTTTCAAATGATGTGTTGAGATTTTTATTAATGGCACACAGTATCACTGCGCCCTCTTTAAGGAAACCCACGGGAGATGTTGTGTCGGTTCCACCGCCTTGAGGTGTCTAACGTTTCGCATAGCAGCTTCTCACCGCCTCCTTGGTTATATGTACCCCACCACACTTGCTGGTGTACCCCCTGTTCTGATTTCTGGAGTCCTACTGGTTTCCGCTGCTAAATACTTCTTTAATCTCGTGTTGAGCTCCTGACATGCTCTCGGTCGTTTACTTGAGAACTCCCATCACCCTTCCTCAGGTATGATTACATGGTCCTTGACTTGTTTTCCTCCTGATTGGCTGTACAACAGTTCGGTGTCAGTCTTGCTTTCGATGTTATGTCATTTTTACACAAATAACCCGCACATGAAAGAGAGAAGCTTACGTCGACGTTTCGGTCCGACTTGGACCATGACAAAGTCACACAACAGAGGTGGAGCAGGACGGCTTTGTCTTCGGTCAATGGTCCAAGTCGGACCGAAACGTCGTTCGTAAGCGTTCTCCTTTTCATGTGCGGGTTATTTGTGTAATCGTTCAGTCTCGGTATTGTTGCCTTTTGTTATTGATGTACATTTCACTTGTCGCTGAAGGCCTCCCTTCTTATCTGTGACATATTCGTTACCTGGCTCGTCGGCTAATCTCTTTATTTTCCTGAGTTCTCTGTCTTCTGTACCTGGTCCATACTCTAGCACACCTAGTTTTTGCCTCCCTACACCTTTGGGTGAACCAAGGACTGCGTGCTGTTATTTACCTGGAGGGTATAGGGGGTTAAAATTGGGGTAGGGGGAAGTGATAGATCCTCATCTTTCTTCACCACCTCTACTCACCATCATTCTTCACCACCTCTACTCACCATCTTCTTCACCACCTATACCACCATCATTCACCACCTATACTCACCATCATTCTTCACTCACCTAAAACTCACCATCATTCCTCACCGCCTAAAACTCACCATCATTCCTCACCACCTATACTCACCATCATTCCCCCAACCGCCTATACTCACCATCATTCTTCACCACCTAACTCCCATCATTCCTCACCGCCTATACTCACCATCATTTCTTCACCCACCTTTACTCACCATCATTCTTCACCACCTCTACTCACCATCATTCTTCACCACCTCTACTCACCATCATTCTTCACCACCTTTACTCACCATCATTCTTCACCACCTCTACTCACCATCATTCTTCACCTTTACTCACCATCATTCTTCACCTCTACTCACCATCATTCTTCACCACCTCACTCACCCATCATTCTTCACCACCTCTACTCACCATCATTCTTCACCTTTACTCACCATCATTCTTCACCACCTCTTACTCCCCAATCATTCTTAAACCACCTCTACTCACCATCATTCTTCACCACCTCTACCACCATCATTCTTCACCACCTTTACTCACCATCATTCTTCACCACCTCTATTTCACCATCCATTCTTCACCTTTACTCACCATCATTCTTCACCACCTTTACTCACCATCGTTTTTCACCACCTCTACTCACCATCATTCTTCACCACCTCTACTCACCATCATTCTTCACCTCTACTCACCATCGTTCTTCACCACCTCTACTCACCATCTTTCTTCACCATCATTCTTCACCTTTACTCACCATCGTTCTTCACCTCTACTCACCATCATTCTTCACCTTACTCACCATCGTTCTTCACCACCTCAACTCACCATCGTTCTTCACCAACCTCTACTCACCATCGTTCTTCACCACATTTACTCACCATCATTCTTCACCACCTTTACTCACCATCATCTTCACCACATTTACTCACCATCATTCTTCCCCACCTTTACTCCCCACTCATTCTTAAACCACCTTTCTCACCATCATTCTTCACCACATTTACTCACCATCATTCTTCACCCACATTTACTCACCATCGTTCTTCACCACCTTTACTCCCCAAATCATTCTCACCACATTTACTCACCATCTTTCCCTTCACCACCTTTACTCACCATCATTCTTCACCACATTTACTAAACCGTACAATCACAAATCTCACACCAGCACAAGATTGTCTACAAAACGCAGCACCTCGGTCTGACTTTTGGGAGCTCTTTACTTACAAAGAAGAGCAAAGGAAGAGCCAGCTCTTGGTGAAGTGCCAGAGGTATCCAAAGTGCAGACACAGCATCTCTACACACAGAGGGCAGCAGAAGTTACTATAAGCACTAACAGCAGAGAATCTAGAAGCTACACTCGCAGATAACCCGCACATAGAAGAGAGAAACTTACCCCCCCAGGGTTTTGGTTCGACTTGGAGTCACACCGTGACTTTGTAATGGTCCAACTGGGACCGAAACGGTCGTGGCAAGCCTCCTCTCTCCTATGTGCGGGATATTGTGTATTGTTCCAGTCACATATTGTGCCTTTTTTGCTTATTATCTAGAAGCTACTTTTTTTCATACGTTATTCATAAATTGCTAACTTAAGCAGGTTATGGTTAAAAGTTATTAATGGTGTATAATTATAAATATGCATTCCAATTTTCTTTATATTTATGTTCCTTTGACACTTGTTGGCAAAGTCAAGACAGGTCTGTTGAATGAGTAATGGTGAATGCTTGTTTCTTTCGGGGGAAAGAATATCACACTACCTTGGGGGGGTTATTAGGTTTAAAACCCAAGTGATCATTAACGCTGTACCTAACTTTTTTCACGACCAGAATCCTTTAATACATTAAAATAGGTGTTTACTCTAGTGTATAACACAGAGAAAGTACACCTCTCAGTGTGTTGTCGTGTGTTGCTTAAAAATTTCGAAAACGGGCAAAATTATATACAAACTTTAAATCTCTCGGTCCACAACGATATAAACACAGTACCTTTATCCACACAGCCAACTCCAGATTCGTGAGTGTGCTAAAGTACTGTGTACTCTGTTGCCGAGTTTACAGGTTCGAACCTACTGTGGACTGAGAGATAATATAAATATCGAATAATGTGGTGAAAATTAATCTTAATTTTGATCAATATATATATGGTTGAACAGAGTATTATTACACAGTCATACACTTATTGCAGAAAATAAATAACTTTTAGTATTTAGTATTTATAAAAGGGACCCCAAGGAAATAAGTCACTCTGTCTACTTTTTGGGTTATCCCAGGTTCTCCACACATATGCTGCATGTATGATAATTCTATGTAACTGTATTTGTGAAAACCTGAATAAACTTACTTACTTACTTATAATTTATGTAAGCGCTAAATCCATGGGGGTCATTCAGCGCATGACGTGGGGGCTTGATCCTCCGTCTGCTGAGCGCCAGACAGACGCGCTTCCTAATTTGTACTCACCTTTTAATAACTGTTATAAAGACATATATTGGTAGAAAAGTCTGGAGATATAATTTAGTAACTTAAAATAATCTAAGAAAGTCAGACTGGCTATATTAATGTTGTGTACCTTTTCCCGTGGTGTTAAAGGTGGGGTGGCGCGATTTTACGTGATTATAATGATGTATAATTCTTGGGGTGGCACAGATACTCATAAGTACAATTATCGTACAAGTTAATTACGTAGCGCATCAGCTCACTCACTGAGGTCCTGGTTCGATTCCCGGTACGGGGGAACATTAGCACGTGTTTCCCTAAGACACCTGCTTTCCATGCTCACCTAAGAGTAAAATAGGTACCTGGTGTTAGTGGACTGGTGTAGGTCGCATCCTGGATAAAATTACCTAATTTGCGGGAAATGCTCAGCATAATAAGGGACTTTCTATATAGTAGTATGCCATTGATGTCCAGCTATGGTCTGTATACCTTGTACATGTACTTGAGTTATAAGATATTATTATTATTATTATTAATATTATGTTATTATTATTATTATTATTGTCTGTGTATAATTTTTAATGTAGCGGGGGTCTGCCCGAAGTGTATAGTAAATTAAGGCTTTAACGTGTGTAAATAAGAACGGTATGTTGACAGGTGGGAGCATGGTTGCTGGTCGTGGGGAGGAGACGCTGGCCCGTCACCAGACTCTGGCTGACACCCTGACAAGCATCACCCGTCAACAGACGGAATTCCTCAAGTTTTCCCCATCCGTCTATGGTAAGTGCGTAGCCGCCCTCCTGATGCTAATGTGTGTAGGGAATTCTCTCTCTCTCTCTCTCTCTCTCTTCTCCTCTCTCCATCTCTCTCCTCTCCCCCCTCTTCCCCTCCTTCTCCTCTCCTCTCCCCTCACACATGTTTTAAAAAAGGTTTTGGTTAAGGTTACTAACTTTATTTACAAGCTAAGAACTGCTACCTACATCAGCTCATCATTCTAACACAACAAGACCCAAAAATTCCTTACAAAGTAAGTTTGGGACGATAATAAAAAAAACAAAGGTGTTTTTTTTGCTGCTGCACCATTGCTAGTTCTCACATCATTTCCACCAGTTCACATATTTTTTTACAAAATTTTGACAGGGTTTAAAACCCTCAGCAGCCGGGTAACACGCTAAAACAATGAACGATGTCCACATGTTTCCCCGGGGGATCGGGAAACCCGGAAAGCTTTTGCTGGAGCCGGGCCACGGGAGCTAGTGAGCTGACCCAAGGGTACAGGGATGCCGGGGGGATGGGGGGAGGAAGCTATATGTTTTCCCTTTTGTTTTTGTTTTTTCATTCGTGCCCAAAGACTAAATGGCCTTTCCTTTCATTTTTCATTCATTTTTTAGCGTTCCCGGGCTGGGGATTTGCCCTTTTAAAAAAACTTCGAAACACAGCGCTTTTGGTGCATTTTTGGAAGGATTGTGTTAAATTTAAAAATTTAAAAAAATTAAATTTTTTCAAAAAAACCGAAAAAAAGAAAAAAGATTTTAAAAAACACATGGGGGCAAAAACCCCAGTGTCTTTAATTAAGAATGTGACACACTGGGTATTTTTTAGTGACGAAACTTTCGGCTAGCAAAAAGATTTTTCCCTTTATCTAATACAACGATTTGTATACGCGACAGTATTAGTAGTTTGACGTGATCAATCCAACTTGTGTAATTTTCTCGTGTGACTTGTGTGTTTGTGTGTGTGTGTGGTGTGTGCCGGGGTCTCGGGGTGGGGTTGAAGGGTGTGGTCGTAGGTTGTTGGGCGTAGGTTGGGCGTTTGAGTTGGGGCGTAGGGTAAAGGTAGGGGGGACTGAACACTGAAACCCCTTGTGGGGATACCAGGGCAGGTTTTGATCTACTGGTTGACAGTCTGGGGGGTGTCTACTGTAACGCAGAAAAGGTGGGTGGTGCTCCTTAGCTGCAGACATTCTGGGGTTTTCCCCGGGTGTAACTGCAGACAGGGTGGGGTGTCTGCTGTAGCTGCAGACAGCTGGGTTTGGGAACTGCTGTAAACTGCAGACTTTTTGGCGGTTTTTTGGGGTAAAATTTCAGACAGGGGGGTGGTGTCTCCCCTTTCTGCAGACAGGCTGGGTGGGGTCTGGTTAACAGCAAAAAGGCGGGGGTAAACTGCTATAGCTGCAGACTTTCTGGCGGCGTTTTTTCGTAGATGCAACAGGGGGTTTGGGATGTCCCCGCTATAACGCAGGGAGCGGGGGTGGCCGCGTACTGCAGACAAATTTTGGGGGGTTTTTTGCTGTAGATGCAAAAAAGGGTTTGGGGAGTTCTGGTATAGCTTTTCAGACAGGCTGGGTGGGGTCCCGTTGGGAGAGCAAAAAAGGGGAGGGGTTTCAAATGCAGAAATGGAAGGAAAGGCCCGGGCAAAAAGGAAATTGTTACAACGTTTCACTTTTAAAAGCGAACCCTCTAAAAGCCTATTTTAAGTGAAACGTCACTTAATAAAGTCCTTTCTATGTCCTGTTCCCGTTCAAAAGGCTGGGGGGTAGGGAAAAGGTGCTAGGGACAGGGGCTGGGGGAGCTGCAAATTTCAGAATGACGCCCGGTGGGGAAACAAGTGTAGGGAACTATGTGAACCCAGAAGTGGGAATTAATGTCTGGTGTAGCAGGTAGGAAACCCGCTGTGCAAAGGTTTAGGGGAACAGCACATAATTCTGTTCCCCAGCTCTCACCCGAAAACTCTCAAAAAATTTTCAAACATAATCAAAACCCTCTCTCAAAAATAATTTAATTTTGAAAAATAAAAATTAAATTATTTTTTCTGTCTCGGAAACATGTGAATGGCAGAAAAACTTCGAATTTCCTAAAATATTTAAAACTACACTGCGGGGGTTTCAGATTCGTAAACGTGTTGGTCAAGAAGTCTAAAAACCTAGGGAAAACAAGGTAAAAAATTAGATTTTCCCCCGAAGTGGCTAGTTTAAATTTGTCGTACCAACCCTCCTGGGGATGGGAGTGGCTAGTTTTTTTGTGTACGTACTCACCATCCTTGGATGGGAATGGGTTTTAAATTTTTACGACTCACCATCCTTTTGGGTGGTAGTGGGTAGTTTATTGTGAAAATTTCTCACCATTTCCGTGGAAAGGTGTGGGGTAGTTTAATTTTTGTACGTAAATCACTATCCTGTGGATGGGAGTGCTAGTTTTTTGTGTACGTACCACCAACCTGTGGATGGTAGTGGCTAGTTTTTGTGTACGTACCACCATCCTGGGGGGATGGTAGTGGCTAGTTTATTTTTGTCCCTACTCAACCCTCCTGGGATGGTAGTGGCTTAGTTTTTTTGTGTACGTACTCACCATCCTGGGATGGGATGACTAGTTTTTTGTGTACGTACCTTTACCCTCCTTGGGGAATTTGGGAGTGGCTAGTTTTTATTTTGTACAAAGTCACTTCCTTTTGGGTGGTAGGGCTAGTTTAAATTTTGTAAAGTACTCCCAATTCCTGGGGATTTTATGGGCCATTATTGGGGTTTCGTACTCACTACCCCGGGGGATGGGATGGGAAGTTTTTTTTGTGTACGTACTCACCACCGTTATGGTAGTGCTAGTTTTTTTGTGTAGCAAAATTTACCATCCTGGGGGTTTGGGGTGGCTAGTTTTAAATTTTGTTTCTCAAAAAAATCCATCCTGTGGGGTGGTAGTGGGTAGTTTTTTTTTGTAACCAAACATATCCATCCCGTGGGGTGGAAATGGCTATTTTATTGTGTACCTCATATCCTCCTGTGGAGGATGGGTAGTTTAAATTTTGTTTATCATATCCATCCTGTGGATGGTAGTGGCTAGTTTATTGTGTACCTCATATCCATCCTGTGGATGTAGTGGCTAGTTTATTGTGTACCTCATATCCATCCTGTGGATGGTAGTGGCTAGTTATTGTGTACCTCATATCCATCCTGTGGATGGTAGTGGCTAGTTTATTGTGTACCTCATTCCATCCTGTGGATGGTAGGGCTAGTTTATTGTGTACCTCATATCCATCCGTGGATGGTAGTGGCTAGTTTATTGTGTACCTCATATCCATCCTGTGGATGGTAGTGGCTAGTTTATTGTGTACCTCATATCCATCTGTGGATGGTAGTGGCTAGTTTATTGTGTACTCATATCCATCCTGTGGATGGTAGTGGCTAGTTTATTGTTGTACCTCATATCCATCCTGTGGATGGTAGTGGCTAGTTTATTGTGTACATCATATCCATCCTATGGATGGTAGTGCAAGAGCATATGGGTACACAATAGGCCTAGGAACTAGGCCTTCAAGAGGGTTTACAGGAGTACATCTGGATTTGTATCTACAGTTCACTTATCTGTTACAAACGAATTAAGGAAATTTGCTTAGTATATGTGGTATCTTATTTTCATTAATAAGATATCTTGACATATCACGTATGTTATTATACTGTCTCTTTATGGTAAGAACGGCAGTAATGAAGATTTTTTTTTCATAGAACGTATTACGTTAGGTCAGGTTCGTCAGGAAACAGGACAAGTGTTTCCTGACGCAGTCTTAGTCATATGATGACCTACCACTGGAGCTTTTGGTCATCTGTCCGAGGCCTTCCGCTGGCTTACCGTGCACCCCTTTAAAAATTATGGTTGTTATTGTAGCCACTTTTAGAACATGTTAAATGTGTTCCACCATTATGGATGATACAGGAATGTGTATGGTACAGTAGTTCTTATTTCTGTAATATTTGTGTTCAAGTTTCGGAGGCCTGGTCTGGGACCGTTGATTCTGGAACCATTATGTGATAGATGGGTGCACACAGGAGTATGTTTTGAACAGTAATAAGGATGTAGGTTGGTAAGTTTATTTAGAGTATATTTTATTTAGGTACATGTACACGTAAGTACAGTTATCTTACAGAGTGTGAATTACCTGGGAAAACTCAAAAAAGTAAGACAGAGTGACTTAATACAGAGATAAATGAACAAGTTTTTATTGTTATGGACTTCGCAGTTTGAAGAGGTAAATGGTCGTATAATGGGTTCTGCAGGTGTGTTCTGTCCAGGCAGATGTGTGTCAGAGCGTCTTTATCTGTGGGTAACTGTATCTGTGTAATACCTGAATAAACTTACTTGCCAGGAGTTTTGGGTGATGGTAGTGGTGGGTGGTGCTGAGGCAGTGTTGGTGATGGTTTTGGTGGGTGGTGCTGAGGCAGTGTTGGTGATGGTAGTGGTGGGTGGTGCTGAGGCAGTGTTGGTGATGGTAGTGGTGGGTGGTGCTGGGGGCAGTGTTGGTGATGGTAGTGGGGGGGTGGTGCTGAGGCAGTTTTGGTGATGGAAGTGGGTGGGTGGTGCTGAGGCAGTGTTGGTGATGGTAGTGGGTGGGTGATGCTGAGGCAGTGTTGGTGATGGTAGTGGTGGGTGGTGCTGAGGCATGTTGGGAAATGGAAGTGGTGGGTGGTGCTGAGGCAACGGCGGGTCAAGACAGTGAGGGAGCCGAGTGTGGCTTCCGCTCCCACACTCTGGGACGATCACACAAGTCAGAGGTTTTGCTGAAGGTAGAGGAGGGTGTGGCCCGGGGACACTCTTCCTACATATCCTGTCAAAACAAGGGTCCCAGGAATGTGCTTAGCTATATCACCGGTGTGCGGGGCAGCATTACAGGTGTGTTGGTTTAATGCAGGTGTAAAAAGAGTAACAGGTGGAGGGAAAGAGGGCCCCAAGAGGACTGAAACATTCCTCAGCGGGGGAGGTGGGAGGAGTGTTCGACGGGGGGGGGACAAAAACCCCCTTTAGGTAAATGTGTTTGGGGGGAGGGAGACGCTACTGGCTGTCTTCAAGACAAGGGTGAACATCTTGGAACTGTGTACTCTGGGGTGTGGAATTAAGAGACGAATGTTTACTCAGGTCAGTCTCTCCTCTCCTCTCTCTCTCTCTCTCTCTCTCTCTCTCTCTCTCTCTCTCTCTCTCTCTCCTCTCTCTCTCTCTCTCTCTCTCTTTTTTTTTTTTTTTTTTTTTTTTTTTTTTACACAGGGTTTTTACAAGGTTAAGGATACTCTCTTCTTTTCTCTCTCTCTCTCTCTCTCTCTTGTTGTTCTTCTTTCTTTTTCTCTTCTTCCCTGTATAAGGACACAAGAGAGAACAATTAGGTTGTAAGTTATATTACTTGAGTGTCAGTAAACATTATTGTCTGGTAAGTCACCAGGTGTCTTCCTGGGGATGATATGTACAACACCTGGGGTCTCTTGTCTTCCTGGGGGGGATATGTACAACACCTGGGGTCTCTTGTCTTCCTGGGGGTGATATGTACAACACCTGGGGTCTCTTGTCTTCCTGGGATGATATGTACAACACCTGGGGTCTCTTGTCTTCCTGGGGATGATATGTACAACACCTGGGGTCTCTTGCTTCCTGGGGATGATATGTACAACACCTGGGGTCTCTTGTCTTCCTGGGTTGAGTATACAACACCTGGGGTCTCTTGTCTTCCCGGGGGTGATGTGTACAAACACTGGGGTCTCTTGTCTTCTGGGGTGATGTGTACAACACCTGGGGTCTCTTGTCTTCCTGGGGGGGATATGTTACAACACCTGGGGTCTCTTGTCTTCCTGGGGGTGATATGTACAACACCTGGGGTCTCTTGTCTTCCTGGGATGATATGTACAACACCCGGGGTCTCTTGTCTTCCCGGGGATGATATGTACAACACCTGGGGTCTCTTGTCTTCCTGGGGGTTGATGTATACAACACCTGGGGTCTCTTGTCTTCCTGGGGGTGATGTGTACACACCTGGGGTCTCTTGCTTCCTGGGGATGATGTGTACAACACCTGGGGTCTCTTGTCTTCCTGGGGGGGATGTGTACAACACCTGGGTCTTTTTGGGCTTCCCGGGGTGAGTATACAAACCGGGGGCTCTTTTCTTCCTGGGGATGGGTGTGTAACAACCCTGGGGTCTCTTGTCTTCCTGGGGGTGATGTGTACAACACCTGGGGTCTCTTGTCTTCCTGGGGTGATGTGTACAACACCTGGGGTCTCTTACTTCCTGGGGGTGATGTGTACAACACCTGGGGTCTCTTGTCTTCCTGGGGGTGATGTGTACAACACCTGGGGTCCTTGTCTTCCTGGGGTGAATGTATACAAACACCTGGGGGCTCTTGTCTTACCGGGGGTGATGTGTACAACACCTGGGGTCCCCTTGTCTTCTGGGGGTGATGTGGGACAACACCTGGGGTCTCTTGTCTTACCGGGGGTGATGTGTACAACACCTGGGGGCTCTTGTCTTCCTGGGGTGATGTGTACAACACCTGGGGTCTCTTGTCTTCCTGGAGGTGATGTATACAATACCTGGGGTGATGTATACAACACCTGGGGTCTCTTGTCTTTCTGGGTTGATGTGTACAACACCGGGGTCTCTTGTCTTCCTGGGGTGATGTATACAACACCTGGGGTCTCTTGTCTTCCTGGGGTGATGTATACAACACCTGGGGTCTCTTGTCTTCCTGGGGTGATGTATCAACACCTGGGGGCTCTTGTCTTCCGGGGGCGATGTGTACAAACACCTGGTGTCTCTTGTCTTCCGGGGAGTGATGTGTACAACACCTGGGTCTCTTGTCTTCCTGGGGTGATGTATACAACCCCTGGGGTCTCTTGTCTTCCGGGGAGTGATGTGTACAACCCCTGGGGTCTCTTGTCTTCCGGGGGCGATGTGTACAACACCTGGTTTTCTTTGTCTTCCTGGAGTGATGTGTACAACACCTGGGGTCTCTTGTCTTACCGGGGGTGATGTGTACAACACCTGTGGTCTCTTGTCTTCCTGGGGTGATGTGTACAACACCTTTGGTCTCTTGTCTTCCGGGGGGTGATGTGTACAACACCTGTGATCTCTTGTCTTCCTGGGGAGATACGTACATCACCTTGGGTCACGGACAGTCCCCCACGGACCTCATCTTCCTCCACCACAGCGGCTTTTGCTCTCAACACTAGGACTGTGTCAGCAAGGTACATAATAGATTTCCACCTTGTGCCCACCTGAATTATGTTTTCTCTCAATGAATTCCACAACAAGAAGAAAGATTTTACCCCCGTATGTGCATCACAGAAGACAAGGACAGTGTTTAGGTCCTACCAGCCGAGGAACTTGCATCGGGAGCTTTGTATTTAAGTAGCGTGAGGTTTCTGTGTCGCCTCTAGTAAGGTGAAGACAGGTTGTGATGTTTAATATGTCACGTCTAGTGAGGTGTAGAGAGAAAGTCTTGTGTGTCAGGTAGGTACTAATTACTGGGCTGGGGTCACCTCAGCTCGTAATTAAGAGCCTGGTCTTGTAAATAATTTATGCCGATTTAGGGGGTAATTCTCACTGCATTTTGTACATTATGTGTAATGGTGTTGCTGTTGTATCCCTATTGTCGGGGATGCTGTTGGGTTTGGTAAAGCTGTTGCTGGTGCTGGTGATGCTGTGCTGTTAAAGATGTTTCTGCTGCAGCCCCTGCACAATTTAAAATACATTATTAACGCCACCAAATGCCAATATAACCTCCAGCCATCAGCAGGAACAGCAGCAGCACAACAACAACAACAGCAGGAGCAGCAGCAGCAGCAACAAGAACAACAGCAGCAGCATCAACAAGAACAAACAGCAGCAGCATCAACAAGAACAGCAGCAGCGCAGCATCAACAAGGGAAAAGCAGCAGCAGCAGCAGCAACAAGAACAACAGCAGCAGCAGCAGCAACAAGAACAACAGCAGCAGCAGCAACAAGAACAACAACAGCAGCAGCAACAAGAACAACAGCGCAGCAGCAACAAGAACAAAACAGCAGCAGCAAAACAAGAACACACAGAGCACATAAAAAAGCACGCAGGGGCCCGCAGCAACAAGAAAAACAACAGCAGCAGCGCAACAAACAACAAACAGCCAGCAGCAAAAAGAACAACAGCACACACGCAACAAGAACACCCCAGCAGCAGCAACAAGAAAACAGCACAGCCCGCAACAAGAACAACAGCACACAGCAACAAAAACAACAGCCAGCCAACAAGAACAACACAAGCGCAACAAAACAACAGCAGCAGCATCAAACAGAACAACAGCAGCACATCACAAGAACAACAGCACAGCATCAAACCCGAACAACAGCAGCAGCTACAAGAACAACAGAGCAGCAGCAACAAGAACAACAGCACAACAACAAGAACAACAGCGCGCACTCAACAAAAACAACAGCACAGCCCCAAAAAGAACGCAGCGCAGCGCAGAAAAAGAACAACAGCAGCGCGCATCAACAAAAAAACAGCAGCAGCATCAACAAAACACAGCAGCAGCAGCAGCAACAAGAACAACAGCACAGCACAGCAACAAGAAAAAACAGCAGCACAGCAGCAACAAGAACAACGCAGCAGACAGCAACAAGAAAAGCAGCAGCAGCAAGCGCAGCAGCAGCAACAAGAACAAAAGCAGCAGCAGCAGCAACAAGAACAAAAACACAGCAGCAGCAGCAACAAAAACAACAGCGCAGCACAGCAAAGAACAACAGCAGCAGCAGCAGCAACAAGAAAAACACGCCAGCATCAAAAAGAACAACGCAGCGCACCAACAAAACAAAAAGCAGCAGCACAGCAGCAACAAAAACAGCAGCAGCAGCACAAAAAACAACAGCAGCAGCACAGCAACAGAACAACAGCACAGCAGCAGCAGCAAAAAGAAAACAGCGCAGCGCAGCAACAAAACAAAACAGCACAGCAGCGCAACAAGAAAAACCAAGCAGCACAGCACCAAAAAGAACCAACAGCAGGCAGCAGCACAAAACAAAAAACCAAACAGCCAAAAACCAGAGCAGCCAGCAAAAAAACACAGCAGCACAGCACAACAAGAACAAAGCAGCGCAGCGCAACAAGAAAAAACAGAAAAGCAGCAGCAACAAGAACAACAGCACAGCCGCCAAAAAAGAACAACGCCAGCAGCAAAACAACAAGAACAACGCAGCAGCAACAAAAAGAACAACAGGGGAACACAGCACACACCAAGACACAGACAAAGCGCAGCATCAACAAGAACAACGCAGCAGCAGCAGCATCAAAAAAAACAAAGCACAGCATCAACAAGAACAACGCAGCAGCAGCCATCAACAAGACCAACAGCACAGCATCAACAAGAACAAACAGCAACAGCCATCAAAAAAAACAAAGCGCCAGCAGCTCAACAAAAAAAACAGCACAGCATCAAAAAGAACAACAGCAGCACAGCAATCAAAAAAAACCCAACAGCAGCAGCATCAACAAGAAAAACAGCACCAGCCATCAACAAAACAACAGCAGCGCATCAACAAGAACAACAGCAGCAGCAGCAGACAAAAAAAAAACAACAGCAGCCACAACAAGAACAACACAGCAGCAGCAGCAGCAAAAAAACAAACACAGCACAGCAAACAAGAACAACAGCACAGCAGCACACACAACAAGAACAACAGCACCAGCGCAGCAGCAAAAAAGAACAACAGCCAGCGCAGCAAAAAAGAACAACAAGCAGCAGCATCAACAAGAAAAAAAGCGCAGCAGCAGCACAACAAGAAAAACAGCACAGCACAGCAAAAAAAGAACACCCCGCAGCAGCTCAACAAAACAACAGCAGCAGCAGCACATCAACAAAAACAACAGCAGCAGCAGCAGCTCAACAAAACAAAAGCAGCAGCACACAAAACAAAAACAGCAGAATAACAAAAACAAACCAGCACAGCCAGCCAACAAGAAAAACACAGCAGCAGCAGCATCAACAAAAACAGCGCAGCCAACAAGAAAAAACCCGCGCACAGAAACAAGAACACAGCAGCAGCAGCAACAAAGAACAACAGCAGCAGGGGCAGCAACAAGAACAACGCAGCCAGCACAACAAGAACACACAGCAGCGCGCACCCAAAAAAACAGCACCAGCACAACAAGAACAACAGCAGCAAAAACCCAAAAAGAACAACGCAGCACAGCAGCAACAAAACAACAGCACAGCACAACAAGAAAAACAGCGCGCAACAAAAAACAGCAGCAGCAGCAGCAGCAACAAGAACAACAGCACACAGCAACAAGAACAAAAGCAGCACAACAAGAACAACGAAAAGCAGCAGCGCAAACAAGAACAACAGCAGCAACATCAACAAGAACAACACACAGCAGCAGCAGCAGCACAACAAGAAAAACACACAGCAGCACAACAAACAACAGCACGCACAACAAAAACCCGCAGCAGCAGCAGGGACAACAAAACAAAAAGCACAGCAGCAGCAACAAGAACAACAGCGCAGCGCACAACAAGAACAACAGCCAAAGCACACAACAAAACAGCAGAGCAGCAGCACAACAAAAAAACACACAGCAGCAGCAGCAAACAAAAACAACAGCAGCACAGCACAACAAGAAAAAACAGCACAGCACAACAAAAACAGGCAGCAGAGCAGCAACAAGAAAAACAGCGCGCAGCAGCAACAAGAAAAACAGCAGCAGCAGCAGCAACAAAACAACAGCAGCCGCACAAAAAGAACACAGCAGCAGCAGCAGCAACAAGAAAAAACCGCAGCAGCACAGGCAACAAAACACAGCGCACAGCAGCAACAAGAAAAAACACAGCAGCGCAGCAACAAGAACAACGCACACAGCAGCACAACAAAAACAACGCAGCAGCAACAAGAACAAACAGCAGCAGCATCAACAAGAACAACAGCCAGACAGCAACAAAACACGCAGCAGCAGCAGCAACAAAACACGCAGACAGAAACAAAAAAAACAACAGCAGCAGCACAGCACAACAAGAACAACACAGCAGCAGCACAAAAAGAACAACAGCGAACAGCCAGCAACAAGAAAACCAGCAGCACACAACAAAGAACAACAGCACGCAGCAGCATCAACAAAACAAAAGCCAGCAAAAGCACAACAAACAACACAGCAGCAGCAGCAAAACAAAAACAACAGCACCAGCAGCCCAAAAACAAAACAACAGCAGCAGCAACGCACAACCAAAAACAACACCAGCAGCACTCAACAAAAACAACAGCAGCAGCAACAGACAACAAGAAACACAGCCACAGCATCAACAAAACAACAGCGCGGGAGCCAGCATCAACAAGAACAAAACAACAGCAAGGCCCAAAAGAACAGCAGCAAACAGCAGCAACAAAAACACGCAGCAGCAGCTCAAAAAGAACAACGCAGCAGCAGCAGCAAAAAAAAAACCAGCAGGGGGGTAAAAGAACAACAGCGCACAAGCATCCAGAACAACAGCACAGCAGCGCAAAAAGAACAAAAGCCCGCAGCAGCACAAAAGAACAACACAGCAGCAGCACAACAAAACAACAGAACAGCAGCCCAAAAGAACAACAGCACGCACACCAAAAAAAAACAACAGCAGCAGCGCAGCCCCAAAAAAACAACAGCAGCAGCCCCTACAAGAAAACAAACAGCAGCAGCACAACAAGAACAACAGCAGGCCCGCACAAAAAACACCAGCCAAAAAAACAAAGCAGGCCATCAACAAAAAACGCAGCGCACATCAACAAGAACAACAGCACACACATCAACAAGAACAACAAACAGCAGCAGCCCGCACAGCATCAAAAAGAACAACGGCACAGCATCAACAAAACAAAAGCAGCACACACAACAAGAACAACAACAGCGCCACAGCACAACAAAAAACAACAACAGCAGCAGCAGCGCAGCACAACAAGAACAACCAAAAAAAAAACAGCGCAGCATCAACAAGAAAAACACAGCAGGGGAGCACAAAAAGAACAAAACGCACCAACAAGCACACAACAAAACAACAGCAGCAGCAGCAAACAAGAAAAAAACAGGCAAAGCAGCAAACAACAAGAACAACAACAGCAGCAGCAACAAGAAAAACAGGCACAACCCAAAAAGAAAAACAGCAAAACAGCAGCATCAACAAGAACACAGCAGCAGCAGCAGCAACAAAAACAAAAGCACAGCGCGCACAACAAGAACAAAAAAACGACAGCAGCACAAACAAAAAAGACAAGACAACAAGACAAACAAAACACAGCAGCAGCACAAACAAAACAACAGCAGCAGCAGCAAACAAGAACAAACAACACAAACGCAAAACAAAAACCCAAAAAACAAAAACACAACACAGCCCAACAAAACAAACAACAACAACAAACAAGAAGGAAAGCGAAACCCCAAAAAAAGCTAACAAAACACCCAACAAGAAAAAAAACGCAGCAGCACAACAAGAAACACAAAGCAAACAGCATCACACAAAAAACAAACAGCAGCACAGCAACAAAAACCCCAAAAACAACAACAAAAAAAAAGCAGCAGCAGCAACAAAAACAACACCCCACCACAACACAAAAAACAACCCCCACAGCAACCACAACACAACCAGCACAAAAAAAAAAGGCCCAAGGGACAAAACAAACAGCACACAGCGAAAGCAACAAGCAAAAGGGGACAGAGCACAACAAAACAACAGCCGAGGAGAAAAGAAAACCAGCAGCAGCCAACAAGAACAAACCCCAAAAAAAAACCACAGCCGCAACACAAAGGAACAAAACAGCAACCAAAAAAACTAAAAAAACAGCAACAACAAGAACAACAAGCAAGGCAAAAAACACAGCAGCAAAGGGAACAAAAACAACACGAACAAACAGAAGCCAAACAGCCAAGGCAGGGCCAACAAAAACAACAGCAGCAGCAACAAAAAAGAACAACGCACGCACACCCAAAAGGCCCCAGCGCCAGCAAACAAAAAAACACACCAGCCAAAAAAACCCCGGCAGCAGCAACAAGAAAAAACAGCAGGCAAGGCCAAAACAGCACAGCACAGAACAAGAACAAACAGCAGCCGCACAGAAAAAAAGAAAACAAACAACCACAACCGCAGCACAGCAAACAAAAACAACCAGCAGGGAGCAGCAACAACAAGAACAAACAACAAGAGCAAAAAAGCCAAGCCCCGCAGCAACAAGAAAAACAAAGGGGAGCAGCAACAAAAACCAAAGGGGAGCAGACAAAAAAAGAA
Organism: Cherax quadricarinatus; assembly: GCF_026875155.1. Classification (NCBI taxonomy): domain Eukaryota; kingdom Metazoa; phylum Arthropoda; class Malacostraca; order Decapoda; family Parastacidae; genus Cherax; species Cherax quadricarinatus. The sequence continues at coordinate 59,830,451 of NC_069418.1, read as the reverse complement.
CAACAGGGAGCAGACAAAAAAGAAAAACAGCACACAGCAGCAAAAAGACAAAAAGCAGCAGCACACAACAAGAAAAACACAGCACCGGGAGCAGCAAGCAACCAGAACAACAAGCCCCACAGCAGCAGCAACAAAAACAACAGCAGCACAGCAGGGGCAAAAAAGAAAAACCCAACAACAAAAACAAAGCCGCAGGGGCACCCAAAAAAAAACAACAGCAAAAAGCAGCAGCAACAAGAACAACACAGCAGCAAGCAAGCAGCAGCAAAAAGAACAACAACAACACACAAAACAAACGAGCCACCAACAAAACAAAACAGCAGCAGCAAAACCACAGCACAGCGCAGCAACAGGCAACAACCACAAGCAGCAACAGACAACAGGCAGCAAAAAAACAACACACAGCAGCACAGCAACCCAAACAAAAAACACGCACCAGCAAAAAAAAAACAGCAGCACAGCACAAGCATCACAAGAACAAACAGCAGCAGCACAGCAACAAGAAAACCCCGCAGCCAGCCCGCAACAAGAAAAAACCCACACAGCAAAAAAGCAAAAGCCAGACACAGCAACAAGAAAAAAGGGAGCAGCAGCAACAAAAAAAACAGCAAACAACCCAAAAAACCAAAAGCCCCGCGCACAACAAGAACAACAGCAGAGCAGCCAAAAAAAAGAACAACAGCACAGCAGCGCGAACAAGAACAACAGCGCAGCAGCAACAAAACAACAGCCGCAAAGCAACAAAAAAAACGCAGAAGCACCAAAACAACACCCGCAGAAAAGCAAAAAAACAAAAGAACAACAGAGAGCAGCCCAAAAAAGACAAACAGCAACAGCAGCAGCAGAACAAGAACAGCAGCGGCAAAAACAGGGAGCAAAAACCCAGAGCAGGGGCGCAGCCAAAAAGCAAAGGCAGGCACAACAGCAAAGGGGAGCAGGCAGCACAAAAAGACAACAGCAGGCAGGCACAAAAAACAAAGCGCAGCACAAAAGAAAAAAACAGCAGCAGCAGCAACAAGAAAACAGCAGCACAGCAACAAGACAACAGCGCAGCAGCAACAAGAACAACAGCAGCAGCGAAAAACAAAACAACAGCAGCAGCAGCAGCAAAGAAACAAAAAAACAAGAACAACAGAAAGCCAGCACAGCAGCAACAAGAAACAACGCAGCAGCAGCAACAAGAACAACACGCACCAGCAACAAGACAAACAGCAGCAGCAGCAACAAAACAACAGCTAACAACAAAGCAGCAGCAGCAAAAACAACAGCAGCAGCAGCAACAAGAACAACAGCAAGCAGCAGCAACAAGAACAACACACCAGCAGCAACAAGAAAACAGCAGCAGCAGCAGCAGCAACAAGAAAAAAACAGCAGCAGCAAGCATAAAACTCATCAATTTCATGATTTAAAAAACTGCTAGTCAGTCTACTGTACATGTTTGAGCAGAAATGTTTGAACATTGCAAGGTATTCCTTTCAAACGTTCACATCAGCTTCATTGAGGTCAGCTCGACACACTGTGCCTTACCAAATGTCCACCGTTATTCCTTTCTCTGGGGAAAAGAACATAAAGAATATTAGTGACAGTATCTTAGCGTGTCGTAGTCAAATAAAATAGCATCAAAAATACAATTAACAGTATCTTACCATGTCGTAGTCAAACAAAGTAGCATCAAAAAACATAAGTAACAGTATTTGAGGGTTTCTTAGCTTACCAGTCGCATAATGAAAGAATGTAAGTGACTAGCTGATTACGCCTTTGTTTACTCCGCCATGTTGACAGTCAGGTCCTGCCGACAAGGCGGTTACTCTTCAATATACAGCATTTTTAAAACTAACACTTGAAAACGTGGGTCATTGTGTGGTGTGGGCGTGATGGGTGGGTGTGTGCGAGGTGGGTCAGTGTGTGGTGTGGGCGTGATGGAGTACTCTGCCAAAAGAGTAGTGTGGACCATCCTCACTAGGGTCTTGTGTGTTCACTGGATACGGACAGGACCCCCAGGGAAGCTTAGACTCCAGTGTTGGTGTGGTCTGTTGTCCTCTATCTCTCTCTCTCTCTCTCTCTCTTCTCTCTCTCTCTCTCTCTCTCTCTCCTCTCTCTCTCTCTCTCTCTCTCTCTCTCTCTCTCTGGTTCATTGTCATTACATAACCTGCAAAGAATTGTGAGCAGGAGTAGATCTCACTTTATAGGTCATTTACATGTTGCAGCAACAACAGGGGCCGCAGTACTGGTTCTTGGGACACCCCGCACGTCACTCTCGTCCAACCTGTTAACTATCACAATCTTATTTTTCCTTCAGATATTCATTGATCTACTGAAATGTTTTTTGGAAACTCCCGCATGTTCTTGTAGTCTGTGAGAAGTCTTTGATGGATATCTTGTATAAGGCTTTCCTGCAGTCCAAGAACATGCAGTCCACCTTTTATTTGATCTCTCTCTGGCTGTAATACACAGTAATGTGGTGAACAAATAACCGTGTGTATTTGTTTCAGTCCAGGTTAGGTTAGGTAAGGTTTGTCAGGACACAAGACTAAGTGTTTCCTGACGCTGGTCTTAGTCATATGATAAGCCACAGCTGGAGGCTTTTGGTCATCTGACCGAGGCCTTCCACTGGCTTACCCTTCCACCCCATTAAAAAATATGGTTCAATTTTTCTCCCCAGCCCAGTCACATAAGTGGCAGCCCTTTACTAAACCCGTGCTGGTTTTCAGTAGCTGATGTCTTCCTTCTTCCTTGTTCCACCAACCTCTGCAATATCATATTAGACATCATGTTTACTAATGATTCTGGTGTGTACAATAGTGCCTCTTGCCAGTGACGGACCTACATTTCTGGGGCCATGAAGCCTGGACTGTTATGGGGGGCTCCTTCGCAACCCTTTCTCATACAGTAGACCTAAAAATTTTAAGCAGTGTAGACTAAAGTGGCTTCTGGGACCCCTCCGAGATTAGGGGCCCTGACATTGGAGCTTCACTAGATTTATAGTATATCCGCCCCTGGTTCTTGCTGGTAGTTTTTCGCTAGTGACTAGCTGGAGGTCATAGTATATCCGCCCCTGGTTCTTGCCTGGTAGTTGTCGCTAGTGACTAGCTGGAGGTCATAGTATAAACCGCCCCTGGTTCTTGCCTGGTAGTTGTCGCTAGTGACTAGCTGGAGGTCATAGTATATCCGACCCTGTTCTTGCCTGGTAGTTGTCGCTAGTGACTAGCTGAGGTCATAGTATATCCGACCCTGGTTCTTGCCTGGTAGTTGTCGCTAGTGACTAGCTGGAGGTCATAGTATATCCGACCCTGGTTCTTGCCTGGTAGTTGTCGCTAGTGACTAGCTGGAGGTCATAGTATATCCGCCCCTGGTTCTTGCCTGGTAGTTGTCGCTAGTGACTAGCTGGAGGTCATAGTATATCCGACCCTGGTTCTTGCCTGGTAGTTGTCGCTAGTGACTAGTGAGGTCATAGTATATCCGCCCCTGGTTCTTGCCTGGTAGTTGTCGCTAGTGACTAGCTGGAGTCATAGTATATCCGCCCCTGTTCTTGCCTGGTAGTTGTCGCTAGTGACTAGCTGGAGGTCATAGTATATCCGACCCTGGTTCTTGCCTGGTAGTTGTCGCTAGTGACTAGCTGGAGGTCATAGTATATCCGACCCTGGTTCTTGCCTGGTAGTTGTCGCTAGTGACTAGCTGGAGGTCATAGTATATCCGCCCCTGGTTCTTGCCTGGTAGTTGTCGCTAGTGACTAGCTGGAGGTCATAGTATATCCGCCCCTGGTTCTTGCCTGGTAGTTGTCGCTAGTGACTAGCTGGAGGTCATAGTATATCCGCCCCTGGTTCTTGCCTGGTAGTTGTCGCTAGTGACTAGCTGGAGGTCATAGTATATCCGCCCCTGGTTCTTGCCTGGTAGTTGTCGCTAGTGACTAGCTGGAGGTCATAGTAATATCCGCCCCTGGTTCTTGCCTGGTAGTTGTCGCTAGTGACTAGCTGGAGGTCATAGTATATCCGCCCCCTGGTTCTTGCCTGGTAGTTGTTGCTAGTGACTAGCTGGAGGTCATAGTATATCCGCCCCTGGTTCTTGCCTGGCAGTTGTCCATAATGCTCATTGAGGTTGTTCATCAGCTCCCACAGCATTCATCGTATCCATGTGTTTTAGTAGCTTTAGCCTTTTCTTGTCCAGGTGTGTAAGTAGCTCTAATACTACTTATCCAGGTGTGTAAGTAGCTCTAATACTACTTATCCAGGTGTGTAAGTAGCTCTAAGTCTACTTATCCAGGTGTGTAAGTAGCTCTAATACTACTTATCCAGGTGTGTAAGTAGCTCTAATTCTACTTATCCAGGTGTGTAAGTAGCTCTAATTCTACTTATCCAGGTGTGTAAGTAGCTCTAATTCTACTTATCCAGGTGTGTAAGTAGCTCTAATTTTATTTAACCAGGTGTGTAAGTAGCTCTAATTCTACTTAACCAGGTGTGTAAGTAGCTCTAATTCTACTTATCCAGGTGTGTAAGTAGCTCTAATTCTACTTAACCAGGTGTGTAAGTAGCTCTAATTCTACTTATCCAGGTGTGTAAGTAGCTCTAATTCTACTTATCCAGGTGTGTAAGTAGCTCTAATTTTATTTAACCAGGTGTGTAAATAGCTCTAATTCTACTTAACCAGGTGTGTAAGTAGCTCTAATTCTACTTAACCAGGTGTGTAAGTAGCTCTAATTCTACTTATCCAGGTGTGTTATTGGCTTTAGCCTTTTCTTATCCAGGTGTGTAAGTGGCTCCAATTCTACTTACCCAGGTGTGTTAGTGACTGTAGCCCTTTGTTATCCAGGTGTGTTAGTGACTGTAGCCCTTTCTTATCCAAGTGTGTTAGTGACTGTAGGCTTTATCCAGGTGTGTTCATGGCCCCAACCCTAATTATCCAGGTGTTCTTGTAGGTTTCTTTATCCAGGTGTCGTAATGGCTCCAGCTCTTCCTCCTTGCTGTGTGGATATTATTCAGATGATGCTGTCTTCCGCTGCTTTACAAGATCTGTTTCATCAACTATTACTCCTTGCTATCTCTCGTTTAGTTCCCAGTATCTTGTTATGTATATAGACTCCCTTCGTCAGTCACGTCACTTTGCCCCAGACTTGGCTCTTGAAGTCACTTCGCTGCTGTCATTACGGAGCCGCTGTCATACTTTTCTTCTTGCCCTTGTACTCATTATGACGTGTGTGTCGCAGATACGTTAGTGTCACGCACAGTTTAGAAAGTCCAGGGCAGTAAAGAGTAAAGAAGAGAGATGTGTGAGCACTTATTATGAGTGGCGTCAGGTCAGTGTGACAAGTCACACCCTCCAGCAGTGTATCCCGCTGTCCGGTGGCTGCCAGGTGGTAAAGCAACCTCTTCTCTATTTATAACTTCCATTTTTTTCCGATTTGCACTTTGTTTATTTTTGCGCACTCGAAATATTACAGTAAGTTTAATATTTCGTATTCTCAGTTGGGCTAATTTTGGTTAAGTTGATATATACTAACCTATATTTACAGGAGGGGCCCACTTATACAGCAGGTTAGGTTCTGGGCTACTGTATGGCCCAACTTATACAGCAGGTTAGGTTCTGGGCTACTATATGACCCCACTTATACAGCAGGTTAGGTTCTGGCTACTGTATGGCTCCACTATACAGCAGGTTAGGTTCTGGGCTACTGTATGGCCCCACTTATACAGCAGGTTAGGTTCTGGGCTACTGTATGGCCCCACTTATACAGCAGTTAGTTCTGGCTACTGTATGGCCAACTTAACAGCGGGTTTGGTTTTGGCTACATATGACCCCATTACAGCAGGTTTGGTTTGGGGAAC